>VXBZ01001528.1:80412-194772 GCA_013399135.1 Heliornis fulica
GGGGGGGGGGAGGAGGGGGGGAAAGTTTTTTGTGAGTGTTAACGCTCCACAGTGTTTAGTAGTTAGAAAGACTTGTGTAGAATGCTTAGCTCTGGTTAATCCTTTGATAAGCATGGTGATTGCTTCTGGAACTGATGGTTTATGTAGATATTGCACCCAAATAGATAATGTCCACTTCTAAGTTAGGTTCAGGAAACTGGAGCTTCTGTCTTGTTTTTATCTTTGTTTTACCCTGCTGTTTTCTGAAACACTGAACAATAAATTGGTGTTTATATCATTGAGAATTTCAGTGTCTTGAGACTTTCTAATCAGAGCTGCAATGCAGAAAGTAATTCATGCCAATTTGGCATGAATTGTTACAATATAGCTAACAATCAGTGGGTATCCTATCTTCTTTTTGTTTTCTTTGGTTCCAAGATTAATGACTTTTGCTGGTCCTGTTTTCTAGGTTTTATTTTTCTTCTGTTGGGTTTGGTGGGGTTTTTGTGGAGGAGGGGGTATTTTAAGTAAACTCACTAGAAAACACCCTTGATGATTATTTCACTTCTTAGTCTCATAAAGTGCAACTGTTTACTTTCTCCTCCCAAATTTTGAGCTATCTGTAGAAGCAGCCTGGTATTTCAGGTACAGATTGATTCACCCTAGTGCACTGTGTTTTATTCTTGTATTGTACATGGTAAAGCCTTATTGTCACACAGTTCCTTTGATATTGACAGGACCCTGAAGGTACCAGCAGACTGTGGACTGTCCCCCTTCCCAGGGGATCAGGCTGTTGTGGCCCTTACCTCAGTTGTAGTGTACACTGATTCAGCCTCAAAAGGTCTCTTCTCTCTCTTCTAAATGTAAGCAGGGGTTAAGATAGCCCTTTTCATGGGCTGGAGCCTAGAGTTCGTGGAGGATTCAAAATACATCTGAAATTCTTTTTGTACATTATTTATATGTCCTAGATAAAATGGGAGAAAAACAGTTGTGAATTCCTTAACATCTTCAGTATCTAAAACAAGATTTCAGTGCACTTTAAAATACACATATAAAGTTTCAAATATGAAAGGAACATCCAATCTAAAATCTGCTGTGTTGATATGAGAAAATAATAAAAAGACATATAGGAACAGTGGGTACTTTGTGTCATCAGATGCACCAATCACAAAACCATGCTGTTAGTTTGAGACAGCCTGAAGTGCACTTCAGAATAGCACAAAAGACAAGAAGAATAGAAAATGCAGTTGGTCCAGTACTGAGCTTAATAAGAAGTCTTAATCCTTTGTGCTTAGGGGAAAAAAATTAAGCTGAAAACATCAGGCAGACATAGAAAAGTAAGTTTCTGAGTAGAGTAGTGACACAGAAAGTTTCTGAATTTTAAAATACCCACAAAACCCCTTAAAAAAAAAAGACAAGTAAAAGCACCTTTGTTCCACTATCTCTAGAGGATATGTCTCGAGTAAGT
Organism: Heliornis fulica; assembly: GCA_013399135.1. Classification (NCBI taxonomy): domain Eukaryota; kingdom Metazoa; phylum Chordata; class Aves; order Gruiformes; family Heliornithidae; genus Heliornis; species Heliornis fulica. The sequence continues at coordinate 81,860 of VXBZ01001528.1, forward strand.
AGTCATGAAGGGTGATTACCTCAAAGCATAAAGACACTGACCCTTTTAACCCCAGAGATCCTCTTTCCTTGTGAGTAAGAACTTCCTGCCTGTTTTACAAGAGCTGTACATACAGCTCTGCTTGAAAAGCTCTTACATCTGTCATCTGCATTTCTGCAGACTGCATTGCTTGGAGAAGACAGATTAAAGGTCAATATCTGTTATAAGAGATCAGTCTGGCAGGAAATGAATGACCATGATATAATTCTTTAAGGAGAATTCACTAACTGCAAGTGAGAGCCAAATACAGCTCAGATTCAGAGCTGTCACTTAGTCACCTGGTGCAGGAGAGAGTATTTTATAACAGCCAGTACAAACAACTGAAATTCTTCCCCTCCTTTCCTCTGTTAAATCAATGTCTACTATGGCATTAAATGTATTATCTAGTTTAACTAAACCAAAGCAAGGAAAGAATAATTGGACAGTATAATAAATGTCATAGAGCTGAAACAGAACTGTAATGTGTGCTAAAAAAAATCACAAAAACCCCATTTTAATTAAGGAGTATAAATGAGTACATGGAAAACAGTTACAGAGATGTCTGCATTGCAGTGGTTTACCAGAAAACACTAATCTTACAGAAGTATTAAAGGAAAATGGCATTATACCAACTCCAGGAAAAAAAAAAAAAGACTATTATCTACTTTATTAAAATAATTTTCATTGGCACAATATACCATTCATAGAGTTCTAAACCAAGAGGAAGTCCTCACTGCAACTAATGTGCTTATGCAAAGATGAAACCCAAAGCCAAAGAAACCCAGCTGTCTGGTATTGGTACTGAATTTGATAGCTATATATCTATAAACTAGAACATGAGCTACAAGTCTTTTCATTTTCTCTATAGAACATAGTACTCAACCTTCTTGGCTTTCCTTAGATGTTTTCACATCCTGTTAGATCACAAACAGACATACAAATATTTAATCTCATCTTCCCTTACATATCTTTTTCAGCTGTTCAATGAAGTAATAAACTAATCTAGATCTAGCAACATCTTTTATTCAGTTTTTCTTGTAAAGATAAGCACAGGATATGAACCTGAACATGCCACAAATGTGCAATTCTGCAATCTTGGACATTCAAATAAAAATAAATTGTCTGGACTTATGGATAAATAAACATTTCTTTTTGTCTAACTGGACATTAAAACATCTAAAGCCCACTTCGCCTATATTTGAGTAGGCTTTTTTGTTCAGTTCAGTGAAGATAAATGGAAGATGGGTGATTCACCATCACTTAATTACTGTACCTTTGACACCTCCAGTCATTAATTTGTATTAAAAAAACACCCAAACAACAACAACAACAACAACAACAACAACAACAACAACAAAACCAAACCACCAGAAAAACCCCAGGCCAGTACTTAGGTTGACTTCTTCAATATTTAAATATTTAGAAATGACCTTTAAAATTAATCCAGATGAACATACAAAAACTTTAAACAGCGTTGAGAAGTCTGCATCTCTTCGTTTTCCTTATGGTTCAATGCTTAGAAATAAGGAGTCACTCAACAAGAGATGATCTGTAGTGAACCAGTGAACTGTGTTCTAAAAGTTCTGCCTTCTTGGAAGAAGTAACATTTAAAAATCCCAGAGAACATTTTTCTTCCCCACTTAGAAAACAAGGTTGTGTTTATTTTTATGTAATGTTGTACCTTAACACTTTTGAAAGAAAAAGCTTTTATGCTAAAAAGATTTGAACAGACAGAATCAGTACTAAAAAATCAGTTCTAAAAGTCAGCAAGTGAAAGTTGATGTAGTTTAATGTGCTTTTAAGTCCTAGTATGCAATTTAGATGTCTCGTGTTGGAGAAAAATGTACTTTTATTTGTAACTAGTTCTTCAAAGGCAAATGTGGCTTGAAAGTTCCATATTAAATTCTATAATTTCCATGTGCTAGGAGCATATGTTTCTCTGTTCTTGTTGCGTCTCTGCTGTGTTTTGTTTCTGCTTTGAATCCTCTGATGAATTTTCTGTGAATTTTATGGAGATATTCCAAATATTTTTACTTCAGGGTGGTAAAATCTGAGAGTCACAGTGACTTTTATGATTAGTCTACACTTGGAAACACATAGAAATATAAATTTAAAATTGCAAAATATAATAATGAGCAAACGTGTAATTATACAAAGTAATAAAATCCAAACTATTGGGCCTTTCCAACTCCTAACATCCTTTGATTCTGTGTTCTGTGATAAAGTATCAACACAGTCTTCCTTGAGCTTTGCAGTTCTCTCAACACAGCCATCCAGGCACTTGACTTCTATTATTTATTTCTTTGAAATGTTGCATTTTTCTTGTTTTCCATTTTCCTTCAATTGTAAAAGAATTTTGAATATATACCCAGAACTTCCTTATACTGTGGACGAACACTGGTTCTTCCAGGATCTTTGAGCATCCAAGAGTTAGACTTATTTTACAACATACTTTTTTAGTTTTATTTTGATGTAAGAACTGGATGGAAAACCAAGAATATAAGAATATGTATATTTAGAAAGTAATTTCTCAAATAATAATACAAATTATTTATATTAATAAATTTATTTCATAAATAAATTAAGGAATAAGTAAATAAGAGTAAACAAGCAAGTCTGAGACAGATGATTATTTTTTGCACTGGTAGGCTCTATTCAAAATGAAATACTACAGCAGGACTTTTTCTCCAGAGTATGTTTTTGGAGGGGCGGATTTTGGGAAGAATGAAAATTGTTCAAATGAGCGCCCTGGGCCTTAGAAACTCAGACTCAACATACTTTTAACTGATAAAATTCCTGTTTCCTATCTTTTATTAATTAACATGCTTTTAGGAGGATTTTAGAAACATTGGCTAGGACTACAGGGATTGTTTGTGTTAAGCAAGTGAAAGCTCATTTGAAGCCTAGACTTACAAGTAACAGTGAGGTCAATAGATAGACTTTTATTGCTACATCAAGCATCCTGAATAAGGAAAATGTTGGAATATTTTTGTATGGGGTAGTGGCAAGAGATACAGTTGAGGTAATTAATGCCTTCTTTGCCTGAGGCACCATCTGAAGGTCTCCCAGGCCTCTGTGCTTACAGGCAGGGTTCCAGATATATCTCTGTTACATGGGATTGAGTCAGGGATTGTTTGCCCTGAACTCATACATGTGTTGTGGATGGGTTGCGTGAATGCAGTTCATTTGTTACAGAGAAGTAACAATGTAATTATTGATATAAAATGGTTAACAATGTGTGATGGTAAATGCAACACTGATTTAACAAGATAGGGTGATAGGGCACACTTAGTTATTTACTGCACAGACAACAGGGTTAAACAAAGTTTACTAGGGAGACCCTCCTGTTGAGTCACAAGATTTGGAGTGAACACTCTTTGCATTCTGAACTCCTCAGAGAGGAGTCAAGGAGCAGCTGGATCCAAACTTTGTCGCAGGCTAGGTCAACAGGTTATGTCTAATTTATTATGTCTAGATGTATGTGTGTATATATATATATACACACACACACATATACTATATATATACACATATACACATATACATATATACATATATGCACTATAGTGAGTAAAAAATAGTTTATATGTCTGGAATCAGATGATTGTGGTTAATGGGGTTGTGCTCTACCTGGAGGTTTCAGTACTGCAGAAGCCTATCCTGAGATCTGTCCTATTTGATGTTTTTGTCAGTAAACTAGAAGTGACAACAAATGACGTGCTCATCAAACCTGATGATGACATCAAAGTGGATGGATTAGTTTATATATTCAAAGGAAAACTGTCAATTAACAAGAACCAGACAGACTAAAGGAATGGTCTGAAAGGAAGCTTAAGAAATTCAACAAGGACTAATGCCAGGTCTTGCACCTAGGATGGTATGGGTTAGGGACTGTCTGCCTGGCTGCAATGTGTCTCTGCAAAAAATAGGCCCTGGTTGTCAGAAAACGGTCTGTACGTGACATGGCAGTGAGCCTCATAGCTCACCCTGGTTTGAGCAGGTGGTTGAGCAAGGGATCTCCTGAGATCCCTTCTGACCTGAACTCCTGTTATCCTCCAGTAGTGAAACAAACCTTATCTGCAAAACAAAATCCTGAGGAATGCATGACCCATTTGTTCTCCTGTCATACAGAAATGAGAACTGTGGCTCCCCTGTGTTGAGCTTATGAAATCACTATATTTTCCCAACATCTCGATCAAGGATTTGAAGCAGTTACTATCATACTTTTATATGTGTTCAGGAGAGACATGAACATCTCAAACGCAGAAAGAAATTTCTTGAGGTAGCATTTGGCATCTGCAAACAAATGAATTCAAAGAGGAAGTTATTGCCTATCACAATCATAGCAAGTATTGTGGAAGCATTCAGTCAGAATGTTCAGTCCTTTGGGTAACTTCAATTAAATTATTTTGAATAAAGCATATCTCTATGATTATTCGTTGATTTGGTATATATATTCCACCCTCTAATATTTCTGAGATTTTCAAATGTTCTAATTTATCAAATCATCGTAAGGTGTTTTTTAGAAAAGCAACTAAGAGTAACTCAGAAGTAGCTCATTAGACTAGTTAAGATGATAATTAAGTGGGAAATAGACATTCAACATTCTGCTTGGGTCTTCAGTAGGGAGGAGCATTACCTCAACATTGATGTCCAGGAATATGTAAAGGTCAGAAAAGTGAAAAAGAGTCACTTATAATCTTTTATCATGCTAATTTGATTTTGTTCTAAAGATTTTTTTCCTCATATGAAATTTAATTTAAATTAATATGTTCCTCCACAGAAAATGCATGTTGTCAGAAACTGCCTCATCATTTCTATATTCAATATTTTCTAGAATAATCCTGCTGCTAAAAGTACCTTAAAAAGCACTATGTCTCTAAGAGTTTGATTTTACTTAGAAAACGGTTCATTTTATCTGAGAAAATATGACTAAACTAATTGTTTTATCTGCATCATTCAGTAGCAGACATGAGCTATCTTTCCTGTTGGTAATAACACTCAGAGTAGCATACTTGGCATAAAAAGTAATTTCCAGTTATTTTCTCATTGAACAGAAGAATCAACACAGTTAACTGAAACCAAACAACTCCAAACAATGCCTTCAGTAGCTACAAAGCAGCATCCATTCTGACTAGTTTTCTGGGAACTGATTGAGGCATTGAGGCTTAATGGTGTCAAGGCTTGGGATTTTTGTCTTGTTTTTGTTTTGGTTTTTTTTCTGGTCCTTGTCAGTAACTCTTCACTCCTCCTCTTCCTCCTGCCATCTTAACATATAATTACACTTACTTTTAAAGATTTATTTTAGCATTCTGGATTTAACTGGCCTATTGTGTGTACCTGTTTACACCAGGTTTATGCTTTATTTTTTCTGAATTCCAAGGCGTTCCAGTGATAAAAATGGCATGAGAGAGCTGTCAAGCTTTCCACCTCCACCTTCAGCTATATTTGGACTTGTCATGCATATTTTTATGTCCCTCATTGTTTCTTGCCTGGAGTTCTGAGACTTTTCAATATCAATAAGTTCATGTTCAATACTTAGTCTGGGCATTTTGGGGATAGTAGAATACATATAATAATACTAAATAATCCTGTTACTTCAGACTGATCAGAGCCTTTTGGCACAGCCGGCTCTTGAGTTTAGTATCTGTATTGATTTTGGACATTTCAGTGTAACAGGCTGTCAATCATTAACTTTTGCAAACAAATACTGTTCTGCAGCATATTTCCTCAGGTTTGCAGTAAGTTTTTAGGGCTTGTTTGCTTTAAAATATGTTACAATTGGTTTGATTCTGAAAGATCCTTCTGTCTTTTTAAATTTTTACTGAAAAGAGCAGCTCTGGAATGTCATCTGATTTTTCTGTCAGTTATACAAACAGGCTTTTTGTTTGCTTGTTGGCTAGTAAGCAAACTGGCACTGCTGATTGTCATGCTGTGACATGTTTTTATAAAAGCAGGCTCATCACCTGAAGAAATTTGCCTTCTTTAATCAAGAATTGTATCTTTTCAGGTCTTGAGTCCCATCTATTTCCATTTACACACTATTATCACGCAACTCCTGAGCACCTTACCCTTACTTACCCTAGCAGCCTGTAGAAAAGCTACCAGGACACCAAGATGTGGATACATGTAACAGCAGCTCTTGAAAGGAGCTCCAGATGGCAGCACCCAGCGGCTACCCACTGCCACTTTGCACTGCAGAGATTGATAAAGGGTAATTACTTAAGATGCATTAGGTTCATCTACATATAAATCATGCATGCCATCTGAAGTGGGTTGTTTGGGTTTTTTTTGAGAAGACTTGTCCACCTCCAGTCTGTTGAAAAATATGAATGTTAGTTGTAATCCTCTAATAGATCTGGGGAAGAATTTTCTGCAGTCTCTAGTGTTCACTACAATTAATTAGTTTTGAAACCGAGTAAGACGTAGGACTAATCTGTAAACACTGTCAGTGCATCTCGGAAATATGAAGAATAAGAGCCTATTAATACTTCCTTCAGAGAACAACTGACATACCTTCAGCATAAATAATGAAAGCCTGTAAGTAATATGACACATTTTTCTCAGTTTGGTTTAAATTAGACTGTGCAAAAAACTGAGGGACTGGCATTCTTAAAGAATGCAATTAATAGGATCTTTTTGTCTAGTAGGCAAATGCAGGTTCTAAATAACCCACACCTGAGTTCCATAAAAGAAAAAAAAAAAAAAAACCCTAACCAAAACCCCGCACAGCAATAGTTAGGCATAGAAAAAAAGGCCAGTAGTTAGAGTTATGAAGAAAATTCTCAGCTCATGACAGGCTGATTTCCAGCCTCCTGATGAAAATTCTCCAGTAGATGTCCAAGTTCAGAGAAACAAGAACCAAAATGGAACCACAGCCACTGGGAAACAGGGTTTTAGGAAAAAACGTAGAAACATAAACGTAAGACAGTAAACAGCAGAAGACTAACATGATGTCAGAAATTGTATGTTTCATTCCTCAAATTAGTAAATATAATACAAGTTAAGAACTGCTAAGAAAGATGTCAGATGCTGGACTGAATGCTACTACTCCATTGAGGCTTTTTTGTGATATGTTTATTAGAGGAGATCTTACAAAATTTTCTATCATTATTTACTGAAATTAGGCCTGTAGTTTAATCTTAATTGAAGAGCTTATTCCCCTATTCTTATACTTTCCCCTTCCAGTTCCACTATGTCTTGTTTTGTGAATATTATTTTGGACTGGGGTTTTGGTTGTTTGGTTTGTTTTTGGTTTTTTTTTGTATTATGGTTGCAACTAAAGAACATTATATAACTTTACAATTATATAATTATTATAGTATATAACCAAATATATAAGAACTTTATTTACTATTTGAAATTACTATTTAAAATATATCATTTGTGATGTATGAATAAATAAAGTAAAAATATGGCATAATGTATTTCAAATTATAATTATATTATAATTATTAAATATTAAATATAGCTTTATTTGCAATGATCATTAGGATAGCTTCTATAATCATGTTAGTCAACTAAACAGCCAAAGAACTGATGGAAGACACAGAAGCTCATATGTTTCAACTGCTTGAAAACCAGGCAATATTCAGGTTTTAGACACTACATATATTTTCTTCGTCCAGATTTGCACCCTATCCACTGCAAACATCCTCACTTCTTATGGAATGTACACATAACTAGCTGGTACACCTGGTAGTGTTGTTTTTAGAATTACATATGTGTTTGTGTGCCATTCTGGGGAGGAACAGCCCCAGGTACCCCAGGCCAGTCCCCAACCTCAGTATAGGTTGGGGACTGGCCTGTTGGAGAGCAGTGCAGGTGACAGGGACCTGGGGGTCCTGGTGGACAGCAGGATGACCATGAACCAGCAATGTGCCTTCGTGGCCAAGAAGGCCAATGGCATCCTAGGGTGTATTAGAAGGGGGAGTGTCTAGTAGGTCAAGAGAGGTCCTTCTCCCCCTCTATTCTGCCTTGATGAGGCCGCACCTGGAGTATTGTGTCCAGTCCAGGGCCCCTCAGTTCCAGAAGGACATAGAACTCCTTGAGAGAGTTCAGTGCAGGGCAACTAAGATGGTTAAGGGCGTGGAACACCTTCCTTATGAGGACAGGCTGAAGGAGCTGGGTCTCTTTAGCTTGGAGGAGACTGAGGGGTGACCTCATTAATATTTATAAATATGTAAAGGGTGAGTGTCAGGAGGATGGACCCAGGCTCTTCTTAGTGTTGGTTAGTGATAGGACAATGGGCAATGGGTCCAAGCTGGTACATAGAAAGTTCCATATTAATATAAGGAGGAACTTTTTCACTTTGAGGGTGACAGAGCACTGGAATAGGCTTCCCAGAGAGGTTGTGAAATCTCCTTCTCTGGAGACATTCAGGACCAATCTGGACATGTTCCTGTGTGATCTAGTCTAGATGATCCTGCTCAGGCAGGGGGGTTGGACTAGATGATCTTTCAGGGTCTCTTCCAACTCCTGCCATTCTGTGATTCAGTGATTCTCCATTTGAATAAAATAGAACATTACATATTTTTAGCAGGTGATCTTGTTTTAATTTTCTTTTTATGTTAATCTTGTTTAAAACAATGTCACCTTTCAGCTTATATTTGATATTTGCCCATCGTTTCCCTTTTCTCCTACTTATTCCCAGCTGCAAACTTTTCCTGAATATGCCTAATTCTTTCAGGACTAATTTGACATTTGAAAAGTAACAAAGAATTCTATCATTTTTCTGAATTGTTTCTTTCTTTTCAGGTCCTTTTCTTTTTTGTTCTTTGACTCTAAGGTACCTGAGAAATCTTCAATTTTCTGCTTACTTTTGAGAGATCTCTACAACACAAAATGTTGACAATTTATCCCTCCTTTCATCCCTCTGGTCTTCCTGCTTTCCAGCATCTACCATCTCTTCTACCAGAACATCTTCTAAACTATTTCTTCTTTCCATCTTGAACTTTCACTGTTCTTAAAATCCCAACCAAAACCAACCAAATCAAACCAAACCAATGATCAAAAAAAAACCCAATAAAAAAACTCCAAAATAATTTGTCTTAGCCAAGTAAGTCCATTTTGTTTAAGACACAGTTGTAAGATAAGTAAAGTGTCTTAATAAACCTGATGCTAAAAGCTAACCAGGTCTTACAGTGAATGTGAAGAACAGGTTTTCAGGTCATTGCAGCAGAGAGGCCACAAAAATAGTCAGCACTAGAAACAGTACTTTCTCTTTATACATGTGGTGTTCTCTTATTTACTCCTATATGCATTGTTTTTTTTTATTTTCAGGAAAACACATTTTCAAGAAGAAAAAGAGCACCAATAAATCAGAAGCTAATGGAAGAATCGCAGTACAGAATGTCAAGTCTCTTCCTTCAAGGAGAGGGAAAAAAGGCGCTAATATTAAAATGGAGAACTGTTTTTACTGCTGTATACACTGAAATTTTTGCCTATTCATACTCACCATTCTAAGAAAAATATACAAATATTTCCACACAAAAAAACCCCAAAACTTCAACACAAAAAAAAAAAGACATCTCGAGTTATATTTTACTTTCTAAAATTAAAAAAAAAAAAAGTGTTTTCATTTTAACTCTGTGCCATTGAACACATGATGATGACAATACTGCTGGTGATTCTCTGGAATTATATTTTCAGGACTACATTTGAGATACCTATTATAACCTATTATAACCCCAAATCAGAGAGAAAAATCACAATCTGCCATTGAGAATAATGGATTTGTAGATTAAGATACTGTGATGAGTTGACCCTGTCTGGAAGCCAGATGGTCACCAAAATGGCTGCCACTCCATTCCTCAGCTGGACAGGGGAGAAAATACATGTTGAGAGGCTTTGGAGTTGAGATAAGAGCAGGGAGAGATCATTCCACAATTAGCTTTACAGGCAAAACAGACTCACACAGAATAAAGGAAAGAAAACTCTCTAATTTATTACACTACACTACACTACACACACAGAGAAACCAGAGTCAGATAATGAGAAGTACAAAACAGCTCTTAAAACACCACCCCTCACCCCTCCCTTCTTTGCAGACTTCACTTTTTAATGATTTTCTCCACAGGATGGCACAGGGGAAAGGTGGGGTGGAGGCGGGGGAGGACGCAGGGAATAGGGTATGGAGGCTTCAGTCTTGGGTCAGTTCCTTCCTCATGAGTTGTTCTCCTTTTTGGTGTGTTTGTGTGGTGCGTTTCTCACACTCTTGTCAGCCAGCCTTGTCAGCAACAGGGTTTGGGAGTTTGGCCTTGGGAGCACAGCTGGTATTTACTTTGTTGGACCCTTAAGAAGCTTCTACCTGCTTTTTAAAGAAGCCACCCCACATTACCATGATATCACTGCTCTCTGTGGCCATAAAGAAAAATAAATTTTAAAAAATCAAATCTGAGCTCAGGGTTTTGTTTTTTTTTCTTCTTCAACATGCTATCAACAGTGGCATTACCACCATCGCTGTTTGGCTTGGTCTTTGTCAGCAGTTGGTACATCATAAAGTCACCTGGCATTGGCTCTCTAGGACCTAGGGGAAGCTTCTGGCAGCTTCTTACAGAAGTTTGCCCCTGTAGCCCCCTCCCACTACTAAAACCTTGCTGTGCAAACCCAAACAGGTGATAAGGTGATAAAATCTCAAGCTAAACAAATGAAATCACTGCTTTTTTCTTGCTTTCTCATAATAAACACTGTATGAAGTAACTTGAGAGTATCTGCAACTTTGATTAATAGCCCCTAGAGTTTAGACAGGAAAATTTGGAAATATGATATGTGTGTCAGGAGCAAAGTTTTCTGTCTACAAATAATGTTAGATTCAGAAATAAAATCACAAAGGACAAGACCTTATTTGGGGATACAGGATGTGTTATATACTATGCTTCTTTAATTATTTTAGCAAGAGCAAAGGACAGCCTCCCAGCTGGTATTTTCTATTTGGAAAAAAGATGCATTCATACACATTCATTAGCTTTCAGGGGGTTGCTTTAAGCAAAGACAGTGTCCAGATTAAAGCATAAAAAATTTTGGCATCTCTCTCCGCGTCTCACTTCAAGAAAGATGTTTGAAAAGTAGAGAACAGGGAAAATGTTCTTATTCCTCTCTTCAACCTAGTTCACTATGAGCAGATTAAAGCTCTGTCACATTAGTCACGGTAGTAGGATATTAGTATGAGTGCTATTTATGCTTCTGTGTAGCATTAGTCATGGGATCTAATCACTATCAAGACTGCTATTTCCATTTACTCAAGATTTCAACTCAGTTTTGTGTAAGGCTGATTCTTTTCTTCAGAGGAATATATAGAAAAACCTGGCTCATTTTTCTGGTGGGATGTTATAGCACAGGGCTCTGATCTTAGCCATGAGGGGGTTATGGGAATTGTCCTTGAAAGGAGTGGAGATAAAATACATAGAGGGACAGATGGTGCAGACAGAATAGGTGCTTCACTATAAAAAAGAATTAAATCAAGTATCTAATTTTAGTTCTTCATCGGTGTGCAGACAATAAAATTAACTGAGTCCATATTGGCTTCAAAGTCTACCGACTCCCAGGTAAAATAGATTAAGGAGATTTTCTGTTTTCACACTAAATAAGTAATCATGTGTATCTTTCGGTGCTACACTTTATCATAATTTATAGAAAAACAAACTTGCTGTAACAGAGAAGGAAATAAAGTGAAATACATTTCTCTTGAAATGAGCACTTAATTAAATTTACTGGAGACAAGTATACAATGCTAAAGAAAAAACAAAAAATATCTATGCCAAATTAATTAAGCAGTTACTCCCATGACATATAGGGAACTAAGTAAATGCCAAGTTGCCTAACTTCATTAAACCCAGGTTTAGAGGCTTATTTATTTATTTTTAAATTTCAATTTTAGCTACTGATGGTAGCTTCCTCTGGATCAGAGCATCTCTTTTATAAAAGGCAGCAAGCATATTCCCTGAGGTTTTTTTACAGTTCAGAGCATTTATGCACAAAATCCAGCTGAAGCTGGATTCCAGATTGTTTTGTCACAGGAAACTTGGCTGCCAAAACCTTCACCGTTCTTTAATGTTCATCAGACATGGACTGTAAAGTATGGGTTTCTATTTCTTCCAGGGTTCCATCAGCAAGTTCCTAGGAATGAGACGATCACACCAAGTGTTTATGAATTAAAAAAACACTAGAACTAGTCTCTGTTTTCTAAACCGGCTCTAAAATACCTGGTTGCACAGTGTCTGCAATGTTTGCTAATACCAAGAATATCCAGTTATATCAGATAATGATTAACAAAATGGTAATAAATATAATTTTCAGGCTTTAATTCCATCTAATTTCTTTCTGTCAATTTTTTATTTCCTCTCTGTTTGGGTCTGTGTTCCTTTTTCACTTCAGTGTTCTGCCCCATGGTTAAAGTGAATAACTTTCCAAAGAAGGATCCAAACTATTGTGAAATGTAAACTGAAAAAGCAAACCAAAATTAAACAGAAAAGCTTAGTGTTATTTTACAGGAAACAAAACCAGAACTCAATACACCACATACATTGCTTTCTACATAGAATGTTTTACTATTTTTTGTGGAAAATTATAAGACTCAAGAATATACTCGAGGGCATTTATTTCAGTAGTGAATAGTCAAGTATCACACTTTTATTAGCATTCTTTCTGTTGAATACATGGAACAATAAGTGCAGAAATTAAGGCAACTAGCAGATGGGTACAGCGTGGGAAGTGCTTAAAATCAAGTCACGTTGCATATTTCATCAAGACTTTTTCTATTTGTGCCTTTCACCAAAGGATATTAGCTTTAGAGAAGAAATCTCATACTTTCCTTTGTCATTTAAGCCTCTGTGACCCTGTTCTATCCTTAGGTAAAAAGAATAGAAAGAAAATTGGAGGAACATGAATTGAGTGTCAGAAAATAAATACTTCCATTGCAAGGTGAACTAGCCTGAACATGCAAAAGAGACACTCTCTGTTGCCATATAATTCAAAGGTCTTTTCATATCCAGCTACATTTCTCTATACTTTTTATATCCAAATCCTGTCTTTATCCCTAAAATTCCTTATTTCCCCCCTCTCCTCCTATTCAAGCTACAGTTTGTATTTTTGCTACTGTACATTGAAATTGGTCTTTCTTAAACAATAAGTGATCATTACTTCAGTCTGAGAAAAAAAAACAAAAAACAAACAAACAAGCTTTGAGTGGCTGTGAGACACTGAAATTGAAGAGTCAGACGTATTATGATAACGTGAAAGAGCCAGAGTCTGACCACACAGACATGGGACCAGAGCAAAGGGAATACAATTTTGCCACCCAGAAGGAGCAAAATTAATTCCATTCCTGCCAGTCTGCATTTTTAAGAATCCCATTGCTAATGAATGTTTGCCATGGATGTGTGGCCTTCATCCTTAAGGATAATTTATGTAGTTTGGGAGGGAACAGGAAGACATTGTCAGCATTACCAAAGACCTTTGAGCTCATCTCTTGACATCTTAACCACTCAGTGTGCATGACAGCATCTGGAAAAATGTCAAACACAAATTGTGCATAAGATGAAGAGTCAGATAATCTAAAACATATACTAAAATTACTTGGGATCTTTAGTGGTCATTTGAAATCTTATTCTACTGTTTTGTTTTGGGTTTTTGTTTTCTTCCTATTCTCCTTTTTGATTATTGTTATTTCATTTTTATATACCTCAGGAAAACTTTTTAATACACCTCTTGAGTTCATGCCCAACTTTGACATTGCTTTCCCGCTCTAGACTTGATTCGTCCCAGCAGTTATTTTAGGACATTGCCTACTAAGGAACTGAGTAGAAAGAATGGGGGCCACAAAATTTTTGTAGTCTTCCAATTTAGTTACACTTTCATTTCTTACTTAATCATTATAATTTCTCTGTGTCTTTTATCTAGTTACTTACTGATAAATTTTTCACTCCCACCTCTTTCCTATACACCGTTTCTTCCTCTCTTTTACCAAATGTTTCATTTTTCCCATTTTATAAGAAAAAACTTGACAATTTTGAAATATTTTTTCTGTGCTTGGTTAAAAACATCATTGTCTGGTCTACTCTCTAGCTATGTGCCCTTGATAAAATGTACATGAAGGACTGGCAATAGTACTGTAAATGTAATGTAGACATAACCTCTCCCAGACATTTTTCATAGGAATTTCCAACAATGCACATACTTTTCTTTTTTTTTCCTACATTTTATTCCTTTTACTTTCACAGAACTTCTGTCTTTTACCATCACATATTTGTCACCTTTTTCAGATTTCCCTGTTTGGGGTCTTCCCAGATATACCAGTGCTTACCAGTTTCTTCCACACACTCTGTCTTCTCGCTTTTGCTACAGGCATGGTGCTGCACTTGTTCACTCTGCAAATGCTATGCTGTATCTCTAGACTTTACTGCATACACCTAAGGGCAGATGAGAGGAGAGGCACCACTAATTAATCTGTTTCATATCATGGAGGTATGGGAAGCCTGTTAAGCTACTGGCAGTGTGCACAGGCAAAAGAGAATCTGTTAATGACATCTCCTCACAGGTTTCTAAGAGCTGCCTGGGAACAGAAGAGAAGAGAGGAGAGGACACACAACTGAAAAAAAGCCCAGAAATAATAAAAAAAAAGAAAAACTTGAGAACTGAGCTTCCTTCCCAAAAATGTTGTCAAGAAATGATATGTGTCAAGTGATGAGCAGAAAATTTGAAGTGAAAAATTCACTGCTAAATTCACTCTTCTGGTTTGTCTTAGTACTTTTAGCCTTTTAAGTTATGACTGGAATTTATTAGTTGCTGAATTTTTAGTTGTTCCATTTGTTCTCAATGTATTGTACCATATTTCACTGTACTCATTTGAGATGTGATTTGTGCTACATGAGTTTTGATCACTTGTCAATGTTAATTGCAACTGTTCAGAATATGAATGAAGCAGAGAAGTCATGAACTTTAAAACTCTTATCACAGATATTTAAGAAAAATCCTATTTAGGCATAATAGAGGAATATTAAAGACTTTTTCTCATATAAAAACATTTTGATCACTGTATGCAAATGAAACGACCATATGATGTATTGGTGAGGTATATCTGTACTCATAACTGTTATATATCCATCTATGATGTTAAGTATAAAGCATAAAATTCATATAACCTAGATCTAAACTTATAAAGAAACTAAACAAATAGTCTGAGCTCCTCATCTAAGCTACCTCTATCATCAACAAAGAGAAAACAAATATTTTATCCAAAAGATGTTAGACATCTATCTTACCATGAAACTATAATTTATTTCCATTAAAGGAAGCCTAAATAAAAGCTGACATTTAAAGCATGCAGTTGAGCTCCTGTTCAGCTCTTTTAATTCTGTTTCAGGTGACCCACTTCTTACAGAGCAGAGCATCAGCCTATATAAAACTAATTGTTTATGAGTGCTTCAGAAGATATGCATCAATTTTTTTTCCAGTCTAGCTTTAAATCTATCATAGATTTCACACATCAAAGGTCCTAGGATTTTCTGAAAGACAAGGAGTGTGGGAAAGTGTAAAAATTGAAGGCATGCTGTTATGGAAGGAACATGATGGCTCAGGTACTGAAGATAATCCACATAAAGGTCAGATTTCAGTTACCATGCCAATTAAAAGGGTTCTGGAAAATAAATGTTTCTTTAGGCAAAAGAGATTCAAGACATTTCAAGCTTTATTAATTCTTTTCAGGGTATTTATTTTGCTTTGGTTTTCTTTAAATTCATTGTGAACAAAACAAGAGGATTTAATGCTTTTACCTATTTAATGGAACAGCTACAGAATTTAATTTTACTAGCTAATTAACAGTTACTCAGTCATATATTTAATTCCAGAGATGCTAGAAAACCAGAGTAGTATATTAAGAAGTGGTATGAAGCTGCAAGAGCTTCCAAAAGACAACCTAAGAACTGACGTCGAACAGTATTTCGTTCGTTTGCTTGCTGGCAGGCTGTGTGTGGAAACAGCAGAGTCCCCTGGTATTCCTATAAAGACTTGCACCAACGTAAGCATTGTGGAAGGAGTTACAGCTAGAACAAAGGTCAGATGAGTATAGATAGCAAAAGTTATTTCTATTTTTTTATGTTTTCCCCCTCTTTTCTTTGAAAGTATCATTAAGCAGTTTGTGCTCAATGATGTGCATTTCAGTATCTCAAAATAAATATGCAAGTAACAAAGTAAAATTTAAATAGCAAACAATTTATAATTGGCATTTACATTCAGTACAGGCACAAGCATAATATATAACTATCAAAAACAATGTTTCCTAATTACCCAAGAGTCCAGAGTGGACTGTTTACTTAATTTACTTTTAATCACTTTATTTTGTATTTTCTCAGCTGTATATGCAAATGACATACACAATGTCACCTCTGGCATACATTTGGGTGAAAGAAGGAAAACTATTAATTGATCTTTAGGCAGAATTGATTCCCCCAAAGCAGTAGGCTTTAATTTGAGTCCATACAGAGAAATAAAATGAAACTGCACGAGTTCTCAGCCATGGTGTTTTCACATACAGATGGAAATCATAAAAAGCAAGCTGAATCCTTCTGACTATGGTTATACAATTCTGAAATATAGAGAACCTGGGGATAGATTGAAGAGAATATAAAAGTATACTGGGTATATTTAAAACAAGAGAAAAATCTGCAATGATAAAAAATCCTTTAAAAAATAAAGAAATGTAAAGCTTCTTGTCAACATGCAACATATCCCTATTATCAGAAAACAAAAAAAAGAAGTCATGTGGTTGGTAACTTCAGAAATAACTACCCAAATATAGAAAAACTAGTTTATGNACCTAATTTAATTCATTTAGTATAAAAAGAAAAACCTAAATAATTTTCCCACCTTTTTCCTTCTTGCTTCACCTATGAATGAAACCTTTTGCACAACACACAACCTCAATGATCCTGAACTTCCTTGTGCAATATCAGTACTGCTTAAACTTTTCTGTTGTTTATGATAGGAAAGACTGTATAGATCTATCAAATGAGTTCTCCTGGTGAAAAATAAAAAGGAGATTATGATGAAGAACACAACAATTAATTATTTTTCTTATTGTGATATAATAATAACAACTAATAAACCCCAATACACATAGAAGCACACATATAGATCATATTACTTTGGGAAACACTTAGTCATGTGTTAAATCAGATTGAAATTACATCACAACTTTAATGCTAACCATGACCTATCTCCAGAGTAACAACTTCATTGCACTCTACTTGTATTGACAATTTCCGCAGGAAATTTATTTTTTTGAAAGCTAAATAAAAAAGTCATTATAAATTGTTATTAATATATGTTTATCTGAACATAGTCTCACAGAGGTCAGTAACAGAAAGTTAATTGAAGTCATGTGGAAATATATATATTAAGCTATGATGAAAATCATCAAATGAGCCAAGCTCAGTAATGACTCAGTAATGACAGGATTTTGAACTCATAAGTAAACAGCCAAAACCTGCCTAAATGTTTATAATAATTTTTAAGTATTTTCAGATGTATTTTAGTTGAAGTGAAATATTATCAAAGAATAAAGTCTTTTTCCAAAAGAAAAGTTTGGCAAGCTACAACTTGGCCTGATTATTATATTTCACTGTTAAGAAACAGTTTAGCAAAGTGCCAATTACTTGGCTTTGAGAACTTCAGCTGGACTTGCCTTGAAATTTGCTAAGAAATATGTGTGAAATAAGAAAATTATACATACCACTGGAAGGAGAAACTGCTGATAGGTTCCTTGAGGTTATAGTAGGCATAAAATTTTGTGACCTTACATTGAGCAGTCTGGAATGGCAACAAAGAGAACAGTGCGGCATAGGTGGTAGATCGCTGGAAAAGAGCTCTGTCACTTTGCTTAATGGTGCCAAAATCATAATCTGTGGAATGCATTCAGCAGAACTTAAAACACATCAGGAGACCAGACTAAAACAAGCTCAATTGGCATCAAGTGCTGAAAATTATCATGATTTGCCAAGGAAAGAACATACTAATCTGAATTGTGTTTTCAACTTATAAATGCTTGTAGGTGTGTGTGCACTTCTGTGTCTATTATCTGCATGAATATGTCTCTGTCAGAGGGAAATGCAACAGGTCAAACAACTCAAATTCATCTCTGAATTGCCTTTGTGTTGTGTCTTTAGCTTGTCTATAGAAGAGACTTTGATTTCAACAATCTGCTTAACTGTATAGGAATTCTGTTTTTTATTAGAAGATAATGGCCTTTACTACAAGAAAAAAAATAGTTAGAAGACTGTCAGATATGTAAGCATGCCTGTTGACTTAATTGATTTCAAAACTAGTTGACTTGAGTTCTTTGACATGATGCAGTTAAAGAAGATCGCATCATTCTAAAAAACAATTTTTCTGCTTATTTACTGACTAAAATCTAGTTCTGTTTTTATTCCCTGCAGTAAACAAATATACTGAAAAGGACAAATACCAAGATAACAATTAAATCAGAAACTGACAGAATTATACCCTCGGTCAAAGTAAGTTGTTTTGCAACCTAAAGGATGTTTCATGGATACTATTAGCTCCACCTTGCAATGCAGTCTGTCAAGGTTCTGCCAAAATCATGGTATGGCAAATGGCTGATCAGATAATAGAAGTAAATAATTTGGAAGTACTCCCAATAAACAAGGAAATAAAAAATTTGGATAGCGAAGAAAAAAAGTATTTTTAAACATATTAAGCTCTTATGCAAGCAGGTGAAAACAAAGAAATTGAGAGAAAAGCAGAACTATGAGTCATAATGTGTAAGAATTCCTTAGCAATTAAAATGGTTCTGGAATTTGTACATTTTTATGGTAAGTCAATTGCAAGAACTTAATCTCCTTGAGATTTCAGAACTCAGATATATGAGCCAAACAATCCTGAAAGTCTGTAAAAATGTGAATGTACAAGAAATTTCAAGAAAGACATGAACCTGATAGAGTAGGTCCAACGGAGGTCCGATTGAGGTCCAGAAAAATGATCACAGGTCCATAACACCTCTATGAAGAAAGGTTGAGAGAGATGGGGTTGTAATAAAAGGTTTCAGGGAAGCCTTGTGGTGGCCTTTCAGTATCCAAGGTGAGCTATAAGAGAGAGGGGTCAGAGAGACTTTTTTTGCCAAGGTCTATAATAATAAGACAAGGTTTTAACTTAAAATACATAGATTAAAGATTAGACATAAGGAAGACATTCTTTACTGTGAGCATCCCAGAGAAATTGTGGTTCTCCTATCATTGGAAGTGTTCAAGGTCAGGTTGAATGGAACTATGAGCAACTTGATCTAGTGAAGGATTTCTCCGTCCAAGGAGACGGATCAGACTAGATGTTCTTTAAAGGTCCTTTTCAACTCACACTGTTCTATGAACCTGTCATTTTAGCTTTATCATTTCCCAAGCCATAGTAGGCTTGGGAAATGATAAAGCTTCTTGGTATTATTTATAATCTTTTTTTCCCAAAGCAGAAATACTGTATTACATAAGCAGCTGTTCAGGTCAATACTTGCAAACTCCAATGACATTTTTAAAAATGCACAGATGTTCCATAACTTGTGTACAACTGTTGCACCTGCATTGCTAGAATAGCCTGTACCACATACTGTCTTTTGTCTGACAAATCTTATTCAGAGAGAATATGAATAACTCCAAGCCAGCCGATTTATGCTTTTGTTAATATCAGTGCTCATACTAAACATATTTACCATGAACGTGATATTATGAATTCTAAATTATTTTCTTTTAAATACTGCTATTTATGTTTCAAGATAGTATATTTGCAGATCAAATGATGCTTTGTGTCTTCAGTAGAGTAGTTGTATTCAGTCTTACTGCTGCCTTGCTGACAGCTGCAACAAGCCTGGCAAGCAATTGCAGAACACATTTAATAAAAATATTTAACAGGATTTGTAGACATGCATTATCTGTTGGAGCATCAGCATGAATACTCATTCTGGGATTCCTTGGCATATGAAAGATCTGCTACTTTCAAACTGGCTTAAGCACTTAAAAAAATTTATAATCTCATTTTACATATATTCTCTAAGTAATTTTTCCACTTTTCTTAAGTTTCTATATCCACCTGCACTGACTCTGCCTTGTACCAGTTTACAGATTCACTCCTCTCTCTGACAGAAGGTTTTTCTCCAGGGTTTCAATAAAAAAGGAAACTCTTTTTTTTAAATGAAATATTTATTTTAGCCTGAAATCTGGATCACAAATAAGGGAAATAGAGTCACAGAACTATCCTCTTTGGGCAGCCATGAACCAACACACATGCTCTGCTCTGCAATTGTTCAAGGTTGTATAGTAAATGAGGTTTCTTTTTACAATCACTCTCATCTTTGGCTACTTATTGCTGTAGAAATTACAAAGTCAATAATGAATGAGGCAGAGAATTATGGGAACAGAAAAGCTGTCATGGCAACATTGGAAATTCAGATGAGCATGACTATTGTATAAAGCATGACAGATGGAAAAATTCTCACACAGAACTTTTTGCTCATGGCACATCAAGCTGACCTATGCATGTTTAGCAAATCCAACACTCCAGTATTATTAAGCTGCTTCTTCTACATGGTCATACAGACTTTCTATAGCTGGTTTGATCCATTACATTAATGGCACAGATTGCTATACTGGTCAGTGCTGTATACAACAATGGCTGCAACTTTTATCTAACAGGGGAGGTTTCAAGATGTCCAGAAACAGGATAGCTTTTTGCACAAAGTACGCATAAGTAGATTTGTTGCTGAAAGCATTTTATCACACATGATTGGTAAGGATGACTGGGAGAGCTTAAAATCTCTCTCAAAAAATAATTCATTATGTATTAAACATTATTTGATTGCAATGAAAAATATCAAACAATGCTTTTACTTAATTTTACCTAAAATTGCAATGACCCCACCCATAAAGTCAGTATTGGTGGCACTTGGCTGGTTTCCTGCTATAGAGATGGTTTTGTGTTTACAGAAAACATACACATTCAAGGTCTTTAGTGTAGAAGAGGCTGCAAAAACCTGTTACAGTCCTGGATCTGCAAGTTTGAGAAACTTATATCCCCTCTCTAGCTTTTGTCTGCCACAGTTCCTGGATTGAGAGAGTTGTGTGTTTTCGAGAACAATGTTTCAAACATGGTTCATTTGTGTTGTGATTCCTAGTTACCTTATATAGACAACGACAACCTGACCTTCAGAACTAAGAAAAACATATTCAGTGCTGAATGCTGAAGACAAATATTGGCCATTTATTATGTTGGTGAAGATGAAAGTGTTGATTCACGTTTATATATTTTATAGTGGACTCAAAGGAAATGTCTACACAACTCACACCAATGTAATTTTAGCTCATATTAGATTTTAGCTTTAAAATAACTTATTTAAAGATTGTTAGCTAAATAGCTGTGGTATTCCAAGGATTATCAAAACTGAAAAACTTTCTATGTGCAGGATAGGAAAAAAACAAGCAATTTGCTATGCTCAATGTTGTGTTTGATTGTACATCAATTACATAGTGTAACACTGTCCTGGTTATGTCTTTATGCATTTCATTTTCATGAATAACGGTCAAAAACCTTTCTGTAAGGCATACCATGTAATGGGTCTCTGTAGAGCTGTGTGCAGTTTGATGATATGTTTTATGTTCCTTTACTTTGGGCATTAGGAAGAACTGAACTGTCGTTTGCACTCATAGAGTATTCCCCATTAGATTTGTGTTAGAACGACTGAGTCTGCTGAGCATTTCAGACTTGTCATTTTATGGCCAGGAAGTGTTCCAGGAGGACAGTTTTCCAGCATCTATGAAGCTGGCAAAATCAAAGCTTTCATGAGGCCAAGCTTTTCACTGGGGGAATGAATAGATGTTGGCACTGTTTGCCTTTTCTACTGCATCGTGATTACAAAGAAAAAATTATGTCCTCATCTGGCTATTAACTGGCTGCTAATGCTAAGCAGAGAGAAAAAATTACAAAAATAAAATAAATCAGAGGTGCCTGCACAGACACAAGATTTTCCAGTTCTAAAGGCATTGCTGCTGAAAAAAACAGATTGGCAACACACAACACTTTGGGGTCAAAGCAGTCTCAAAACAAATCTGTCTTTCTCCTTGCTGCTCTATTTATATGAGGGATTCAGTGATAGCTGGTGACAACAGCAATACAGGGTCATCATATCTGCCATGATCTCTGTGAAAGGACTTCAAGGAAAACATTTCTTTTCCACATACTGATTTTATGTTTGAAGGGTTTATGCAGTTCCTACACAAAATATTTATAATCATGTAAGATTTCTCATATTTTAAAAGTCATATTTACTTCTTCATGTGTGCCTTATGAGTCAGGAATCTTATGTTTCATTCTTTACCTAATTACTTTGGAAAGCATTAATACAGATTTAAGTACAGATCTAACTAAGCACTTAGAATATTTTTAGAAACAGGAAAAAGAATATGTTTTGATGCTAGCTAAGTGGAAAATACATTCTACTTCATATGTGCTGCTTTTAGACCTTGAATAAATGTCTTGGAGATCAGGAAAACCAATTGCAAAGAGTTAGCATGGGCTACAATCAAATAACATTCCTTTAATCTCCTGACAATGGTCAATATTTTGTCTTTTTTTTTTCTTTCAATGAATCAAATAAAATGTTGTGAAAAACTCTAATATTGTGAATTTTCAAGATAATTGGTATGAAAATAGACATGGTTTTAGTCATTATTTGGCTCTTTTTACATCACTGTTAAAAGATATAATTTAAAATTATCAAAGATGCTTATTTATGAAGACTGGATTCACAAAATTTTGGTCAGGAATGAGAGCCTCAGCTGGCCATCAGAGATCTATTATCAATTTCCAAATTCCTAAATAGTAGAAGAAGAAATTTTTGCACCATCATTTTTATGACACAGTAGCATTATTTTAAGGACTAATTCTACTCCTTAAATAGATAGAAATTAACTTCAACAGTATTACTTTTGTGGGAGAATGTTTCTGTTGTCTTTACAACAATTTAAGACAAGGTTGGGTGACAAAATCCACCTCCATCTTAGCATTAAATTTGGCTCCTATTTGAATTACACTTGACTTTTCTGATTAGAGGTGCGGGAAACAAGAGAGTGGAAATAGCTGGGATCCACAGGTTTGGGAAACTCGTAATCATTCTGTAGCCTTTGTACAACCATGCTTAGCTTTAAAATCAAGTGAAGTTCTCACTGAAATGTCAAAATAAATAAATAAATAAAAAGTTTGATACCACTTTGAGACGTACAGCCTTGGGTTCATACTAAAACAGGACTCAAACTCATATGTTTATACCTTATGACCCCTTCATATCTCACTCTCAGTAGCACTGTTACTCAGATTTGACACCTATGTGGAACATTCAATTTAGATATCTGATTACAAACTAAATCTCACCAAATTTATTTGCAAAAAACTGTTTCCTAGCCAATTTCATAGGTACAGGCTGTTACCCTCTCATTTTCTCATCATCTTTCTCATTTGCTGAAACATCCTTTTCTGCATAAAAATAATTCCAAACTCATGCTATGGATCTATACTCACAAAACTCATGTAAAGTGCAAGATGGAGCATAGGAAGTTCCATGTGAATGTAAGGAAAAGCTTTTTCCCTGTGAGAGTGATGGATCACTGGAACAGGCTGCCCAGAGAGGTTGTGGAGTCTCCTTCTCTGGAGACATTCAAGACCAATCTGGACACATTCCTGTGTGACCTATCCTAGGTGATCCTGCTCAGGCAGGGGCAGGTTAGATGAGATGATCTTTTGAGGTCCCTTCCTACTCCCAACATTCTGTGATTCTGTATCAGACTTTTGGAATGTCTGTTTCTTGCACTAAGTCTTAAGGGATTTTGAATAATTAACATTCAGGTGAGTAAAGCAGAGTGACATTAATGTTGGAATTAGTAATTAAGTTATACTTCCTGGGTATTTTTGCTTTTCAGAGGAAATCTGATCTATACATGGCAGATAATAGCACAAAGAAAGAAACCAACAATGAAATAAACTTCAAAGAGGTTGGGATGTTAAAGCATTTTATAATGTTGTAGACATTATCACTAAAGAATTACACACTGTGGTGGTGAACTCTGAATTCAGTCTTTCCTCAACATCACTGACATTATTTTACTAATTAGCTACATTTGATGAACAGTTGATTATTTTCCACTCATTCATCACTTCCATAAAACACTTCTTAATTTAGATTTTATTACAAGGATGTGAGTATTTTGCTACTGCACACAACCTTAAATACAAATAATCGTAAGACACAATGTGCAAGTTTAACAGGACAACTTTTATACTCCATAAATCCTACAGCTTGGCATATACGAAGACATTTAATGTAATGCTTTCAGTGATTTATTTTCAGCTGTATTAGTCTGTTGTGGTTGAACTCCAGCAGGTAACTAAACATACAACCACTTACTCCTCCCACCACAGAGAATAGGGAGGAGAATAAAAAAAACCCTTGGGATCTGAGATAAAGACAGTTTGATAGGATCATAACAACAACAACAACAACAACAACAACAACAACAACAACAACAACAACAACGACAACAACCTACAATGATGCACAAATGGAACTTCTCACCACAGGCAGGAAAAAAAATCCAGAGCAAACAAACTACAATGCCTGATATATTTCCAAGCAGTGATTCTTCCTACTGGCCAGATTCCCCACTTTTTATATAAAGAGAATGTCATTCTGTGGTAGGGAATATCCCTTTGGCCAGTCTGGATCAGCTGTCCTGGCTGTGTTCTCCCAGCTTCTTGTGAACCTGGCAGGGCATAAGCTGAAAAATCCTTGACTTAATTTACAAATGTCAACTACCTAACAACAACTAAAAACTCAGTGTTATGAACATTATTCTCCTCTTAAATCCAAAACACAACACTATACCAGTTACAAGAATGAAAATGAAAGTTATCACAACTGAAGCGAGGATGTCTTCAAAAAGCAACCATGTATACTTCCAGAGGAGAAAACTCATATTATCCTTATACTCAGGAAAATGGTTCAGGATTTTCTTCTACTACCAATGGAGATAGGGTCTATTGGGGAACTTGATAAAAATGGACTAATGAAGTACTTAATCTTCAGCTGCAGAAAATGTCGTCTTGGATCAATTTTTTTCATACTGGCTAATCATAATTGCCTTAGCTATCCACAATAGCTTCAGGTAGATATTTTGATTATTTTGAAGACAAGGATCAATTAAAGTGACAAAAATAGTTGGTGAAAAGAGAAAAACACTGAAATTATTTTTCTACTAGCTGGAGATTATCAGTATCATATTGCACTATATTTTGCTTGAATCAAGTTAAGCTCTTGTTTTCTAAGTTGAGGTACAGTCAAAGATGCAGAAAGTCCATTTGATAAAAAAAAGAATTGTAATATTTATGTCAAAAAAGGAAATAAAACTATAATTTCTAGTTCTTAGAATGTCTCAGCTTCCCAGTACCATTGACAAAATCTAGTCCTTGTTCAAGTAATAAGAAAAATTAAAAAAATCTATTTGCATAAGATTTTACAATACTGAATACTGAATAGCTGGAACCAGGGTACTGAAACATTCCACCTTAAGTTTTAGATTACTTAAGTGTAAAAACACTTAAGCAAGTCAGTAAAAATAGACTACTACTATGGATTTAACATTCTTAATAGATTTTTAGTCTGTATTTTAAAAAATAAAAAGTGTTTCACAGTGAGCTGTTAGTTATGTTTTTGGTCTGATTCTAAACTCTGATTCTGATTTCCCCAAAAAAGAAGTCTGGCTGTATTACACAGATAAAGCACATATATCTATCACACTTAAAAAAATTCAAAATGAAACTCACAATAAAAGGGAATTATTTTTTTTTCAAGTTGCTTCTTGTCTTTGATATATCTGAATAAATAGTGTAGTTTCATCCTGTTAAGATATCATGGTGTACTTCTGAGCCAAATTTTGTCCATACTTTTCTCCAGTACTCTATTATTTAACCTTACTTTTGATTTCTTCCACATGTCAAACCTTAGAGGAAGGGAAATACTTAGAAAATTTCCTAATCTGGAGGATGTCTCACTCAGTTGCAATACATGACTATCAAAGCCCACAGTTCAGTTCACAGGAAGTTAAAAATCTTAAATTGCTATTAAATACAGAATAAATATATTTAATTTTTCCCTGAATGTATGTGGAACACCATATACATGAATTACAGAAGACAGCTTCTGAACCTGCCCTGCCTCAATTGTTACTTACCCTCATTGATGAACAATGGACTATGAGCATCCAAGTGAACTTTTATTTCTTATAAAACAAATGAAGCTCTGTACAAACATGTTGGATGTTAGTTATTATTGCTTTTCTGATGCAATAGCATCCACCTAGAACTTATTATTCTGTGTCCTTGACAAGTTTAATGTATGTGAACATGTTGAGAACAGGTGCAATTTCAGAATGTTAGCCTAAATGTTGTTAAATGTCGTTAAATTGTGTTGCAATGTATATGTATGCTATTAGATCTTACACTTTTATGAAGACACTCTTTTATCTAGATATCGTTAATTTTATTATATAATGCAAGCAGATGAAAGAAATATGTGATGCATTTTTAGGCAAAATTCTTCTGCATCCAAAACCTGAAAAGATATTGCTCATATGAGCAATGATACCTTGTATAACATATCTCCAGTATACAGATGGCAGCATTTCTTCATCTGCCTTATTGAAGGAACTACACAGCTTATAAGACATTGAGATTTACTGAAAGTTGAGTTGTTTATACAACTTCCTTGATTATTGTAAAGGTGAGTTTTATTTTCTCAGCTTGTCTCTGTGTTGTCAGTAGAAAAGTTTCTAACAATTCCTTTCCTTTTTTTTTCTCTCTTAATTTCTTTCCTATCGTTTGCTCTGATACTATATTTGACATACTGTCTTTCACATAAAGAGTTTCACAGAATGGGATATGTCTTATGCTTGAGGATATAAGGTTATTAGAAAATTACAATGAGTTTTAGTGAACTGACTACACTCTTTCTCTGAGGCATACATCCTTAATCTACACATCCTGAAAGTGATATTCACTTCTAATTTCTCCACACAACCCCCACCCCCCCAATTAGCTAATGATCACATTGAGATCAATGTGATCTTGATATTGAGAAAGAAGCACATATAACCTATCCTAGATGTCTAGAAATTATTCCTCTGCATCATCATTTCTTGACAAAGGCTCAAAACTGAACTCCATAATTTATTTTCAGCAAAGTATTTTTTAAGGTGACCATTTCTATCTTTATCTTCTGAACGAAAATTAAGCCTTCATTCTCTAGTACACACTTAAAGCTCCCAATCTGAAGTATCTTGATGTAGGCCAAATTTCAAATCAAAGAACAAAAGATCTGCTGAAAATATGGTTGTAAAAACAAAAATGTATTTTACAAGGAAATTACTTGTTTCCAAGTAATGCAACACAGAGGATTTTCCTCAAACACAGACTCCTGTCCTCTCCACGAGGATTTCGGTATACTTTACTGTTGAAGAAGCTGTGGTGGCAGCCAATTGCTAGTCACACTATCCATAATAGATCAGGTGGTGTTGTGAACATTAGGTTGTGAAGGGCACCTTTTTCATTGTGTGGTACGAAACCCATGGGAAATGTAGGTGTAGCATCAGTAACTTTGAGTAACTAGGCACTCTTACCTGATGTAAGATGCATGCTTTTAAAAGGTGTTGCTCTTGCAGAGAAATCTGAACTAGTTTCTCTGGGAACCAAATTCTTCAATCATAGTTTTGAGTTTTAAGCCTGTCTAGTTTTCACATCACAGATTCCCGAAACAGTCATGGAGAGAGATGTCCTATGCTATTTACTATGCAGGCATTATCAGTGTGCAAAGAACTTTGACTTTGGTTGTGTCTTGGATATCCAACTAGATTATAATAATACACTTAGTTGTTCAATTAAGAATCATATTTAGAGTTCTACAGTGAATCAGAGTATGGGGATATAGATAAGAACTGAGCAAGTCAAAGCTGTCACAAAGGTAATCTAAAACAGAAAAAATAAAAAGTGTTTTCTGACGAAAAATGTGTTCAAATAAAATTAATTCCAAGACCATTAAAAATATAGCAGTTAATTACCTTGAGGAGGGAATCTGTAATAAAAAAAAATAATTCTGGTTTCAGCTGGGTTAATTTTCTTCACTGCAGTTAGCATAGGACTATGCTTTGGATTTGTGCTGGCAACAGTATTGATAATATTGAGGGATTTTATAGAGATTTTATATATATTGATGCTGCTGATCCATGCTTACACAAAGTCAAGGGTTTTTTTCTCCTCACTCCACCCTGCCAGCAGGATGACTAAGGTATATAAGAAGAAGGATGGAGGGGCAGTGGTGTCTGTAGTGGTGGTGTTTGTCTTCCCAAATAACTGTTACGCGTGATGGAGCCTGACTTTCCAGGAGATGGCTGAACACCTGCCTGTTCATAGGAAGCAGTGAATGAATTCCTTGTTTTGATTTGCTTGCATGTGTGGCTTTGCTTTACCTATTAAAGTGCCTTTATTGCAACCCATAAGTTTTCTCACTTTGATTCTTCCAATTCTCCTAGACATCCCATGGTGATTTCAGCGTATTTTTACTCCAAAAATGTCAATTTTCATTTACTTTTGAATTATTTCAAAATTCTCAAAATTCTCTTTGACTTTGCGATCATTTCTCCTTGTATTTTCCAGGCTTCATTTCTTGCCTAAGAAACTGTCCCCCTAAGGCTTATTGTCTTAGTCTTTAATTCAGAGGTCTGAATGGCTGGTGTCTTAGGTTCCAGTACTCTGCAGCTCAGGTTGTCAACTGCCTGTGATTTTTTTTTTTTTTCTTTTTGGTAATAATTATAAACTCAAGAGACATATGTCACTAATTGTATTCCTTAAGACTTGGGTACTCTAGTCAAAAGTATTCCATTTTTGCTTTTGAAGGCAAGAATAGAGATACATATTTTGAGTGTGTGCACTGTAAAGAAATATAAGGTAGGTGGATCTGAAGTAGAGACAGAGAAATCCAGTCCAGGATAAAAAGGAAGCACCAATTCACCTTCAAAGAGGAAACAGCTTTAAATTAACCCTAAAATTATACTGATCCCAGTTCCCTCACTGACAGACCAGTAAACAATTTCTGCCTTTTGTCAGGTGTGGAAAATGTATGATTTATGACAACTGCTATAGTTTGCTGTTTACCTTTGGGAAGTGCTCAGACAGTGGCACTTGAAGACCAAAATGGCTAAGGACAGAATAAACATCACGCCCTACCCCAAAAAAAAAAAAAAAAAAAAAGAAGCAGAACATATGTAAACACACTGACCTTCCTGAATTAAAAGGGAAAACTATCCATTGGAAAACTAGGTTGGAGAGGAGGGGCTGAAGGGAAGTAAAATACCTTTTCCTCATAACATATTGTTTATATGGGTGTTAAACGAAGTAAGAAAGAATAGAATAAAACAGAATAGGGCAGGGAAAATAAGGAGAGAAGGAGGGAAAGGAAGAGAAAGTGTGAAAAAAGGAAGAAAAATGGCAGGAAGGGGGAAAAAATGTGGGGAGAGAGGAAAAATGTGTGGAAAAGGGAAAAATAAAAAGGAAGAAAAATTTTAAAGTGATATAAAAATTGCTTATTAGAGAAAAATGTCATGTTAAAATAATGGGAAAAATGTAGGTGACAACAGCTTTTCAAATTCTTTTCCTTTTAATATTTATTCATAAAATCATAGATTTATGTTCTTGGTGTAGATACACTATGCATTACAGTGCAGAGAAAGATATTTCATTGCGTTCAGGTAGAAAATACAATGAAATTATGAACAACAAAGAATTTTATTCAGAGATTTTATCTAAACCACTAATTATGTCTGTTTTTTCTTTGACAGTATTATTCTTACTAACATTACTAAGGGAGATATACACATTTTAAGAAAATAGGTTCTTATGGGACACTGCCTTAGCAGACATTCAGTGTGACATTTTTTCTGTCATTATGAAGTAGAAAAAAGACTAAATGCGAGTTAAGAGGTTATAATTTAGTGAAGGGGCCATAGGTTATTTGGCATAAAATGTTTATTTAAAAGCACCATTTGAAGAGTTTTATATGCTAAGACAAAGGAGTTTTACAGTATTAGAATATCAAGGAACTATGATAAATCCATTAACTTTGCAGTGTAATTGTATTGGTAAGAAGTGTGTTTACTGTAGAGTGAGACTGTGTATGAACAATGAAGTAAGGTTATTTGATGCGACCATTATTACTGTAAGCAATTAAATACAAAATATATATATTTACAGGTAAATATATATCTAGTAATCTATAAAAATGTTATTAAAGAGAAAGAAAACTCTCTAAAGGTTGTTCGAAAGGACTCTAAAGCACTGTTAGAGAGCATTTTCTTTAATGCTTACCTCACTCAGACCAGGTTTAGCAGAAAATTACAGATTTTTATCTTAATTTGAACATATATTGAGATTAAAATGCTTTGTACAAAAAAAAAAAAAGAAAGGGGTGGTGGTGGTGTTTCCATTTAAGAGATAAATCCATGTCTTGTTAAGTGAAGGCAAAACTAGACAAATATCTTAGATATCAGCTTGAAGAAATCAAAAGAAAGGTAAAAATCCTACTTTAAAGATTGTTTAGGAATCTTCCACATGGAGAAAGATAATTAAAATATGCTAAAAAGTAATATCTTGTCCTTTTAGAAAAGTCTAGTCGTGACCTAAGCTAATGAATGGATGATAGAAGCTAATTTTGAATGAAACCATGCATGAAAGAAGGTTGTTTGTGTTCTCTGTGAAATGATGGAAAAGAACATTAAAATATCTCCTTGAGATGAAAAAAACCAACAAATTATATTTCTTTGTCCTCCATTCCTTGATTTAACAGTACTCTTGCACAAACCAGCAGAAAATCAGGCAACTAATACAACAGAACAAAAATTATGCTTCTTCAACAGGATCAAGAGAAAGCAAGTTTCCAGTTTACAACTTGATATGGATTAACTGTCATTGTTAGATGAAGTTGAAACATGGGGTCTAGATTTCATCTATTTTGTTTTTCTTGAAAGTATTTTAACGTGCTACTATCGTGGAAGATATTAACATCTGCTGATAATCTGTTTTCAGAAAATCATAGAAAGGTTTCTGCTGGAAGGGACTTAAAGATGATCTAGTTCCAACCCCTCTACCATAGGCAGGGACATCTTCCACTAGACCAGATTGTGTTCCTTCTATTCTAGAAGAAAGACCATGAACTAATCTCACAAAAGTGCAAGAAATAAATATTTTTCATTCTCCCTTGATACAAATTTATTTGCTCCCTCTTATCCATTATAGTCTAAATTTGATAAATTAACCTCTATGGTAAGTTTCACCCATCCTAACTTTGTATGTCCTTATATTCAAGAAGGTTTCACTCTACTGAATGCTAGAGGTTGGATTCATCACACCTTCTACAACTGAGATACAATATAAATATCTTAGACAGAATTTCCACTCGCACTCTATGAAATGTAGATTTGTTCAATCAGTATATCCTCTCTTTTGATGCTGAATTCAGGTTGGAAAGAACCAGTCCCTGATCGGACTCTCTGGCTGTATTGCCATGGAATCTAATGGGGGCCCAAGTAGAGACCTCAGAAGCAGACATATTCTTTCCAAATGCTTAGGTTTTGATCCAGATAAATATGTTCCAAAAAATGATAAAGTTATGTATTTAATCTGAGAATGTGCAGCCTCCTCATAGAGACTCTACTAGAGAGAGCTAAGATAATACCATTACTGAGGACATATGACAGAAGAGTCTAGATAAATAGCTCTGATTGGTCACTCTGTCTTTTGGATAGCTGTTATTATCATTAATAAAAGCATTTAATTATTTTCTTATATAGTTAGATCATTATATGCTTATATTATACACTTACAGGACGTTATTATTCTGAGAAATAAAGTATATGGTGTGCCGGAGCCCGCGATTACAGCGCGGGTCCGGGGTGAAAGTACACATCAACGTGGTGCAGATTCAAATCCTTTTATTTCTCCTCTCACACATCTTTATATACCCTTTAGTCCCAGTGTCCGGGAACATCCGGCAAGGGTGAACTTATCATTGGTTATAGTTTTCCGATTACGCAACAAATACTCGGTCCTGATTGGTTAACACATAAAGCCCGCGAATCTCAATCTTCTCGGTCACTCCCCTTGTAGACTCTTTCTTTGTTCCTAGGGAGTCTTCCGGCTCTGAGGCAAGGCCAGGATCCCTTGCACGTGGCCAGGGCCCCAACAATGGTGCCTTCAAAGAAGAGAGTGGCTTTAACAACACAATTATTACTGGATTTTCTCAATAATGAAGAGTAAATGGGAAAAGAAAAGAAGAAAAGGAGGAAGAGAGGGAGGAAGGAAGGACTACTACTTGGTCAGTGTTTTTATTCTGTTTACTCTCACAAGAAGACAAAATAATTAACTATGATAATTCTTACTGTTTATAGGTGTGGCATTTCCTCCCAAGAAAGCTTATCTCCTCCCAAGGACAGAGCTTAGAAATCCAGATTGCTAACCAAATGGAAGGTACGTTCCTTAATTGGCCTTATGGGAAAATGAACAAACAAACAAACAAATTATTCACTGCCTGTTTTGCTTCTTTCAAATTATGGATTATTTTTCATACTCAGCCTTTCCTTTCTCAGTATTTCATATGTAAAGACAATCCTAACAAATAACTGATAGCAATTATTCTTCCATTTTCTCAGGAACCACTCCTTCATGATGCTTAAAGTTTTTGATCACATCTTCTAGGTACAAATGGCATCCACCTCTTAAGCAGCAAAAGAAAATCAAGGAATTACTTCCACACTTCCTAACAGGGTTATATTCCCATTTAGAATTTTCATAGAAATACAGCTTTAAAACCTTGCAAAATCCAAAGACAGATATTTTATTGGAAAACATACAGACTTTCTCTGATGTCTACAGGAAAAATGCTATAATCTGTGTCATAAAATAGGACAACATAGGAATACATTTCAGGGTGACAACAAATTTAGGCAAATGGTTTTATCTTTCTGAGTGTTTTTCTATCACAAAAGAACCATCTCTATGTCAGATGAAGTCAGATGCAAAGTAATTTTCAAGATAGAAAACTAAGATGTGTATGATTATAAAACAAACAGATGAATGATCAGTACTTTCCACTCAATATGGTTTTGATTGAAAAGCAAATTTTTATTTTACGTCTGACAATGTTCTCAAAGCAACATGCAGTAGTCCATTTGTTAAAGGCTGCGATATTCATATGACTTAGATAACCAGCATATGTGTCAGGATGTGCTTTGATAAAAAAGGTGAAGAATGCAAATATAAATGCAATCGAGGTGCAGACATTCAATGATTACTGTAAATCAAACTTAGGAAATCCCCAGTGATTAATTTAGGTATTCATTATCTATATTTAAACTTTCTGTCTTGACATCACAGGAATAAATTTTAAAAATGAATGCACTTACAAGCCTACTCTTGAATTTCTATAGGTGCCAAGCACAGAGTTCATTAACATTTAGGTCAATAGGAATTTGTCAAGAAATAATCACTTTTAAAAGCATAAATTTAAAATGGCAATAACACATGTAATCTACGTACATATTACCATTTTCTGTAGACTGAGATTTAAAAAAAATAAGTAAGAAAGCAAAAAATGTAAGAAAGTACATTAGCAAAGTTATTAGCAAATATGGCTTGAAATACTTATATATATATATGTCACAATATATATATGCCAATATTGTTCTTGTTCTACAGTAGCAAAAAAAAAATAAAGCATGTTTAATACTGCATAATGCAACTATAGCAAAATAGTGTAACTATAAAAGGTTGCTCAGAGAGGTTGTAGAGTCTCCATCCTTTAGATATGCAAAACTCAAAATTAGACATCATTCTGAGCAACCTGCTATGAGTGATGGCTTTGAACAGTGGTGGTTGTCTGGACAATTCCCAGAGGTCCATACCAACCTCAACTACTCTGTAATTCCATAGCTTTGGCTAAACTAAGATCAAGTACTCACCTCCTTGGACAGAATCTGATTTTACAGAAAATATGGTTATAGGATTATGAATCAATTAATGACAGTTTTGAACAAACACTAGCTTCTTATCATTGTATAAAAATCAGTGGGATGTGACTATCCTGGAGTCTTATCTAATTGAGAGATTGGTATCATTTGGTTTAGCAGAATAAATAGGTTACATTGACAATGACAAAGGTGAATGCCAGGAGGATGGATCCAGGCTCTTCTCAGTGATGGCCAGTGATAGGACATGGGGCAGTGGGTCCAAGCTGGAACATAGGAAGTTCCATGTGAATGTCAGGAAAAGCATTTTCCCTGTGATGGTGATGGAACACTGGAACAGGCTGCCGAGAGAGGTTGTGGAGTCTCCTTCTCTGGAGACATTCTAGACCAATCTGGACACATTCTATCTAATCTAGGTGATCCTGCTCGGGCAGAGGGGGTTGGACTAGATGGTCTTTCAAGATCTCTTCCAACTCTTAACATTCTGTGATTCTGTGATTCTGTGATCTGCCACAACTGATAACAGCAAAGGAAAGATCAGACTCCAGAGTCTTGAATTGTACCTGAGAAGTAAAATATCTCACAATACATAATTTTACATTTCTCAATAGCTTACTAGCAATTATTTTTCCTGTCATTTTGGCCTCTATTCTATTGTTTTTGTCTGATTACTAGTCCTACCCTCTTATCATTTCTAGAGAATGGAGAGAATGAAAGGTATGAATCTGAAGGATCTGAAAGAAAGGGGAATCCAAGTTTATAGGATCAATTATTCTGTCTAGCCTATAAATGTACTTGCAATATGCATATTAACTATTTCATTCTTTTTCTGTTTGTTTCACACTCCACACCCCCCTGAAATGTGCATAAACTGTAAGAGGTGAAGTGCACTCTCTTAGGAAGTCACATCTTCAGAGCAATTTACAGAGGCCTGTTGCATATTAACAAATTAAGTCAAGTGTAAAAGAAAATCTTTACAGGTTCTAGCTAATCTGGTCTACATACGCTTTCCTGTGTAATGAGATTTTTCAGACAAAAGACCTGAAAAAAGATCTTCTCTCTGACTTTGAGTGCATGCTGCAAAGTCTCATATGAATACATGCTCGTTGGCATTTAAGTGACTATATTTTAAAAAATGTAAAACATAAATATTACCTGGTACAGTTTCAGAAATGCAGAGATTAGTACAGATATTTCAGAAATTATTTAGCTTGAATCAGATGTTTGACTTTCCAAATTTTTTAACCCAACCATACCATTACAGTCTGCTGCAGTTATAAGTGATCACTAGGGCATATTACGAGAAGTGTCAGATAAAGTGAGTAATAAATGGTGCTTATTCCCCTGATTCTTAGAAACTGCTTTTGGTATTTACATCTCAGCCATGTTATTGAGAATTAGATCATTCTTTGTCTTTTTTTTTTTTTTTGTCTGTTCATTTGTGAAGCTTCCCTTGGCAAACACACTCACAAAGATCAACAGAAATCAAAATAAAATTCAAGAAAATGTGCTAAAGCCATTCCTGTGAAAAATTCATAATTCAAACTGAAAGGTCAAATATTCATTTTAAAGAAACTGGGATGAAAATGGCTTTCTAAAGTTTCCAGGGTGTCATAATAGGCATATACTATGTAATAGCACTGACCAAAACAGAATTGAAAATCCTCCCCTAATTTTGCATGATAATACAATGCTTAGTATTCCTCTATGAACAAAATCCTCTTAGATTTTGTCAAGACACTTAGGCAGAGTCCTGAATGCTGATAACTTACAGTAATCAAAAAATTCAGTACAAGCATGGGCTGGCAAAATATTCTGGAGTTACTCTTTCACCTCACTCCTTAACACAGATATCAAAAGGTGAGGGTGCCGGATTACAGGAACAGGCTGCCCAGAGAGGTTGTGGAGTCTCCTTCTCTGGAGATATTCAAGACCCATCTGGACACGTTCCTATGTGATCTACTCTAGATGATCCTGCCCGGGCAGGGGGTTGGACTGAGTGATTTTTGAGGTCTCTTCCAGCTCCTAATATTCTGTGATTCTTAGTACTCTATATCACATATTGTATACATTTTATTTGCTTATTTATTTTTGCTCATCACAGTGGTGTTCAAGTCTATTCCTTTGAATTGTATTGTACTGTTTACTCCATCTAATGACCAAAAAGCTAGCTTTTTTACCTTCACTTTTAGATCTAGAGATACAGGGATTTATTTAACCTATGATATTCAACTATCACTAAATTTAAAATTTTGTCCACTTAAACATATTACTGCATTATACACAGCAGGTCATTAACAATTTATTGTAGATGTCAACTAATGTTGACATCTAATAATGCCTCTATATAGTAATTGCATTTTCATTATATCCCGTGGGACACACATATCCTGTTACAGGAACAGACCTGGAAGATCTGCAAAAGGAAAAGTAATTTGTTGCCTTTATGATATTTTTCTTTTCTTTTCCTTTTAAAATTAAACTAAGGACAATTGGAAATGAATGATTACTTCCCAATCTGATTCCCCTCCTCTCTATATGGTTCCTTTAAGTACTGGAAGGCTGCGATGACATCCTCCCACAGTCTTCTCCAGCCTGAACGAGCCCAGCTCACCAGCCTGTCTTCACAGAGGGGTGGTGCTCCAGCCCTCTGATCATCTTCATGGCCTGCCTCTGAAGCATCTCCAACAGCTCCACATTTTTCTTGAATTGGGGGCCCCAGATCTCAATGCAGTACTCCAGGTAGGGCCTCATGAGAGTAGAGTATCAGAGAATCACAGAATGTTAGGAGTTGGAAGAGGCCTCAAGAGATCATCTAGTCCACCCCCCCTGTGCTTGAGCAGGATCACTTAGATTAAATCACAGCAGGGCTACTCTCACAGTGCTCTTCTCTCAGGCTGTATAAATGTCTGGGATTCCTCTGGCTTTCATTTTATTTCCTACTTCCAACTCTTGTTCTTATTACTCTCCTCAGTTTTCCCCCCTCTTCTGTCAGATCCATTCTCTGACCGCCTGTTCTCCCTTGAAGCAGAGTGTGCCCAGGAATTAAACACTACAGAGGGACATGAACACTGCAAATTCAAGTCCTAACTGTTCTTCATATTTTCTTTATGTTTTTGGAGTAATAAAACCTGTCTCAACAAATTTAAATGTTTAAAGGTGTATATCTCTTTTTTTTCTTCTCTTCCATTTCACTCTCTTCATTCAGATTAAGAGACACTGGTAGTACTCTTTCAAAGAAATCTTAATGCTTCTGAATAGTTTCTGTACTTCTGACTTCTGATGTAAGTTAACACTCTTGATATTATAAAAAACCTACTAATAAAACGGTTATTCACAAAACATCTATAATATACTTTAGATTATTTCTGAACTTATGCTGAGACACAGCATAAATAAAACCCTAAAAAAACAAACCGTATAAATACAAAATCTCTTCAGACAAAACTTAATAATCTTCAAAGACTTGTAGAACATGATAGAAGTTATGAAAACAATGATTTAAAAAGCAATAAAATCCCAAATCCTTTTTCTTTTGGCCCCTATTTTTTCTGTCCTCTCCATAGGCCTTGTTTCAACAAACAACTTCAAAATTCTGAGCAAAGGAACCAATCAAAATATAGTGATTTATATGGAAATTAAGAAAACATTTATTTACATAGTTTCATATGATAATACCACTTATATGCAAAATGAAAATTTGCCTCCTATACTGCTGCTGAGAAAGGTACAGGATAAATTGGACATGTTGAATCTGCAACCTGTGGTGGTTTGACCTTGGCTGGAGGCCAGGCTCCCACCAAAGCCGCTCTAACACTCCCCTCTTAGCTGGACAGAGGAGAAAATACATGTTGAGAGTCTTTAGTGTCGAGATAAGGACAAGGAGAGATCATTCTGCAATTAGTGTTACAGGTAAAAGAGATTCAACATAGAAGAAAAGCAAGAAAACTCTAATTTATTACACTACGCTACACACACAGAGAAACCAGAGTTGGATAGTAAGAAGTACAAACAGCTCTTAAAACACCACCCCTTCCCTTCTTTGAAGATTTCACTTTATTCATTATTTTCTCCTCCCCAGGATGGCACGGGGGTAATAGGTAAATAGGGAATGGAGACTCCAGGCTTCAGTCAGTTCCTCATGAGTTGTTCTCCTTCTTGGAGCGGGGATGCATTTCTCACACTCTTTCCCTGTGCCAGTGTGTGGTCCCACCCACATGAAACAGTCCTCCATGACCTTCTCCACATGAGACTTCTCCCACAGGGCCTCAGATCTTCACCAACTGCCCCAGCATGGGTCACTGCTATAAACTCTTAGAACATCTCTCATTTTCTCAGTCCCGGACTGCTGGCTCCAGCCTGGTCCCCCACAGAGTCACAAGCCCACCCCAGCAAACCTGCTCCGGTGTGGGCCTCCATCTCTCTCTCTCTCTCTCTATCTCTCTCTGCCTCTTATATCTCTCCGTGGGCTGCAGGTGCTGCCAGGGGCTTGCTCCAATGTAGGTCACAGATTCTTCCCTATTCCTCCACCTGCTCCATGGTGGGGTCCTGCCTGGCCCAGGTACCTCTCCATGGGCTACAAGTGGTGTCTCTTCATCTCCATGGGCTGCCGGGGGACACCTGCTTCACCATGGTATTCTCCACAGGCTGCAGGGAATGCTCTCTCAGTGTCTCTTCCTCCCCCCTTCACTGACCTTGGTGTCTGCAAAGTTTCTTATATCTTCTCACTCTGAAGTGGCAAAAATGGTGGCAAAATGCAGCTGTTTCCATTCTTCTGTCTCTAAAATGTGATTCCCAGAGGTGCTGTGACCGGTGCTGATTGGCCTGGCCAGTCTTGTTGGCAGTGGCGTTTGGCCTTGAAAGCTCAGCTGGTATTTGCTCTGTTGGACCTCAAAGAAGCTCTACCTGCTTTCTAAAGAATGCACCCCGCAAAACTAGAACATGTACTATTATGTCAGGTAAGCTTCCAACATCCTGTCATTTCATTGGGTGAGCCAACTACATTTGCATTTTAAAAATTAAGCTATAAATATCTTTCTAATCCTTTCACATATATGAATACATTTTCCTGTATTTTTAGTGGCCCATAATATATTTTGCCTAATTTGTTCTTTCTAGAATTGCAACGTGTAAAAATATATGGTCCATGTAACCCTCTGTGTCTGTTTTCCCTCCACAGTGCCACAGTGTAAAGCAGATAGATAGAAATCTGATTTAACCAGCTCGTTAAAAAGTTTTGCAATGTGTCTAAACCAATGCAGTGACACAGCAGTTTAACCAAACACAGCTCATCTTAAAATGCAAATATATTCGTATTTGTTCATTTTTACTATTAATAACATTCATATTCTGGACATCAGAAAAGAGAAACTCACAATCAGAATGGTACTAAAGAAAAACATTAAGAACAAATGAATCCCCAATTTCTCTCATTATCAACTATCTCGAATGTCTTAATTTTATATTATACTTATTGTATATGTTTTCTAATTTTGTCTTTTTACTTTTCACCTTCAAACAAAAGAACATAGCATTCTTCATATGATCACATGTATATAATGGAGGTGGAGAAAAGCAAGAGACTGAGCACAGGCCCAGGCTGTCCAGAGAGGTTGTGGAGTCTCCATCCACAGAAATAGTCAAAAGCCATCTGGACATGATCCTCTGAAGCTTATGCTAGAGTTCCTACTAGACAAAGGGACTTAGACCAGATGATTTCCCTTCCAACCTCAACCATTCTGTGATTCTATGACAATTAAGTATTAATGATGGCAGACAGCAGTTCTCTCCCTGCATTTGACACTGATGTTTCCTTTCTCAGGGTGCTCTTATGCTCAGTAAAATAAATTATTTCTAGTAATTATAACAATGAATTTTATCAGGCTGGATGTCCTTTACTCCAAATAATCACACAGTAACCAGAAGAACACTATGGAATTTTTAAATGGCACATGTTCCTTGCAAAATGTTGTTCTCAATTACACAGGGCATGATAGAGAATATAGGTAATGTAGTGAGATTGGCCTATTTTCTCTGGAATCACTTTTCTAGCTGCAGACATTAAAAATAAGGAAGAAAACCTGGGTTTTTTTTTCAAAGTCTTTAATGCTTTCATTTCACTTTCTTCAAAGCTAGGTTAGGGGCATTGTCCTTACAACCTAAGAACAGTAAAGGTGGATGACATACATTGTTCTTTTCATATTTAGCTTTTTCAGCTACAGAGAAATTCAGCATGTTCTTCATTTCTGATTCTGATTATTCCCAGAAGCTATTAATTTTTCTCTTTTGGTGGCTGCAGAAACAGATGCATTTCTGAGGCTGACTAAATTATTTCTGCTGCCGTTATACGCATATACACATTGGTATACACACACAAACTGAGTAACTATTAGAAAGTTTTCCTCTCATTTGAGTAATTTTTGGTGCTGCTTTTGTAATGGATTCTGAAGGAAGTAAAATTAAAAAAATTTTGAGACATCTTGATTAAAGTGTATGTGGAGAAATGTACTCTCTAACAGAGGAAAACAATCTAAGCAAAATTTCGGAAGCTGCAGATAGACACATTTAAATTTGCACCAATAAAAATATATAAAATGTGAGCATGATTAATCACAGGCAAAAGATGCAGGCCTAGTAGCATCACTGATGGAGAGACTGATCCAGAAAAACAGTGTAACAGTGTGAAGAGTCATCCACAGGGGTATACTATAAGAAAATTCATTGGGATGAAGTTGCAGCAGTGGAAGCGTCCTCCCCAAAGAACCTAAAGTGCAAAAGGAAATGATAGATTTTCTGATCCTGTGTTTCAATCAGAAGTTATAACTTTTTCAAACACATGCTTGAACCCCATACTTCAAACAGGAAAACGTGTCTGA
The DNA here is from genome assembly GCA_013399135.1 of Heliornis fulica. Lineage (NCBI taxonomy): Eukaryota > Metazoa > Chordata > Aves > Gruiformes > Heliornithidae > Heliornis > Heliornis fulica. The sequence continues at coordinate 122,862 of VXBZ01001528.1, forward strand.
CTGGTGAGGGCTGTGGTATTGAACAAATGCTTTCCTGTGGAGTCCCAGAAGCATTGCACTATGATGAAATACATGCATGTAATGAACCACCATTTTCACTGGTTCACATATATTAGTTCAGCTACCTGCATTAAATTTCCAATGTCCACACTAGATTTTGGCCTTAAAATCAAAAGTACAAGTACATATTTCACTGACAAGGAGTAGGCAGAGGAAGACTATGAAAATTCCTGTCTTATAAAGCACCTGATTTCTACAATGAATAGATATTTAATCAGTATTTACATTATTCCATATTGTATATATTGTAATCACATATAAAACTTATAATTACGCATAATACATTATACAATACATAATATATTATATGTTCCATATAATATATTATATAATATATTATATATTATATACATTATATGTTCCATATAATATATTATATATTATATACATTATATGTTCCATATAATATATTATATATTATATACATTATATGTTCCATATAATATATTATATATTATATACATTATATGTTCCATATAATATATTATATGGAACATATAATATATAACACGTGTATTATAGTATTATTATAATTGTGTAATTGCATATTTATAATTATACAAATACATTTACATAAATTATTTTATGTATTAAATTACAGAAACCTGATCCTTCATTTCACTGTCCAAGGACACTCACTACCTGTGCAGAGGTAGTCCTCTCTGGTCTTTATATTTAAGCAAAGAACAATGACCTTTACTGAGCATCAATGCTACTTTTAACAGACAAGGGAATCCGAAGCAAGGTCGTCATCTCAAACTCTTCTCACAGGAAACAAAAAGAATTTTTTGTTTAGGATTCTATAGTCTTCATGATATTTTGTACGGTGAAAAGAGCTAATACAACTGTTGACTTTCTACTATTAGTTACACTGTTGCAAAGGAGGAATAGATTAGTGCTTTCTGAAAGATTAAAAACAGTATCTCTAAGTTGACCCTAAATGGTGATTTCAGAATATTGAATGGGAGAGGCATGGTACAACTATACAAAACTGGAATACAAATTCCTTTTTCTCTGGTTTTGTTGGTTGGGATTTTTTTTGCTATTGATGAAAATTATTTTACTGTTTTGTGTGGCAGAGATTATTTACCTTTTATGCTATCATATTTTGACATATATATATATACATACAACTTTTAAATACACATTATTTATGTCTGTTACTAATACACTGGACACTATCAATTTACAGATCACCTTGTGAGCAGGGACAGCTCAGTTTCTTGTACATTTTCACCAAAATGAATTCCTGACAACAACTGTACTTTCAATAAAAAGACTGCTCTTCAGCAAAAAAATATACATCCTTTCACTACTTAGGGAACTTAAAAATAGAACTTCATACATCTTGCAAAGTCTTACCTTCTTTTTGTGCAGGCAATTGATATTTTGATTTGGAGACAGTGGATGAACTCTCAAATTAGTTCATATTATTCACATTCATTAGCTGTTTGTAGGAATAAAATACATATTATATATATTTCTGCAACATCAGTGAAGTGGAAGTACATGGTAATATAGTGGTCTGATACTTCTTCCTTACTGTGGCTGAAGTCGCATCAACCAATCATATGCAGAACATCTCAATCTCAAATTGTCCCTTGCAAAGTTAATGTTTTTTATTATTATTTCTAAGAAATAGTTTTGAAACTATTAACCTGTCATATGACAGCATAACTTGAATATGCATTGCTGTATAAAATTTTTTATGCTCTTTATACTCTTGATACTGCTGAGTAAAGATTTACATAATGTTCAGGAAGGAAGCCACAATCTAAAATTGGATGCAAGATGCAAAGCCAGGATTTAGCAGAATTGTTCATACTTGCCCAAGAGAAAATAAAATTGCATGTATGTGTCTTAAAGGATTGTCACAAGAGCTAAGAATATGTTTTATATCTACACTCCAAAAATAAATTAAAATAAATGTTATGGTCCAAATGCAGAGACTTTGGGGATTTTGTGTTTGGCTTTTTTTTTCCTGTTTTCTTCTATAGACACTTTTGTTATGGAACTGCCTTCTTGTTGCCACTGCCTAACCAGACTAACTGACAAATTCTGTCATTGGACAGCAGAATACTTCCATTTGTGTTTTACCTTTCTGTCTTTAAAACAGATAACAGTATCACTTTTCACACAGTGGTGTAGATGTAGTTGACAATACAAAGAATCAGACTCAGGTGCTACTCTTGCAGTGTTGAATGTTAGGGTGATCATTGATCTGTCTAAAGACGACTTATAGAATCAAATAATGCTTCGGGCTGGAAGGGACCTTAAAAATCCTCAGGTTCCAACCTCCCTGCCATGGGGAATTCCATAAAGGTATTGAGCAGCATCTTTCTCTCATTAGTATTTTCCTTATTTAATCTAAACAAAAAGATTTAAAAGTCTGCGAATGTGATAAACAAAATTTCATCTAAATGCTAAAAATTTTCTATTCTAAGGTTCTTGCTACACGATTAAGTTGATACAAAATAAGAAACAAAAGAAAAAAAGCAATGTATTTCAGGAACAGAAAACGTTAATGTGCACACACATATATATACACACATATTTATACACACATATAAATGCATTTACATAAACATACATACTTATATATACACATCTATGTAATCATGAATAATACAATTTTTTCTGGCCATTGGGCCTGCAAAATTTTACCTGATCTGATTTTCTATTGAAAAACACTTTTCTTCATTGAATGTTCCTTTGATTACAAACAGGAAAACACAGAAAAACACCTTTTCAATTAATAACCACAGTTTTGGTCATGATGTTGAGTCAAATAATATTTTAAAATCAAATAATCTTTAGTTTGTTTCCAGTAACCTGGTTACTGTTTCAAATAGCCTTTGAGTTGATTGATTTAATTAAGTGTATGCTAGTATCTGCATATATGAATACAAATAATCCATGTTCTGTATAATTTAGAAGACAAATGATCAAAACTGTCTGGTTTCTGTGGCACATGCTATTTTGCACAGTTATTAACAAGCAATATATTATGAGTAATATGCAAACATATTTCCTCTTTGTTAGTAGTTGACCTATAACTTGCACTGAAAGACAAATCCACTGTAAACTGAGGAAAAGCAGTAGGAAACAAAAGCTAGAATTGAAACATTAACTTACTTTGTGACAAACTTTTTTTTTTTTTGTCAGAAAAACAGTACTTAGTCATTAATTTTCCCACTAATCAAACTAAAAGGTGTAATTTCTTAATTAAGTGAATGCTTAGTGGAAAGATACCCAATTCAACTGTATTATAATATCTTCAAGCCTCTAGTGAATTTCCTGAACCACACTGAATTGCTTCAGGTTCACTACAAAAAAACAAAGGGTCATGAAACTTTACTAAATGGTGCTTAAACAACGCAGATGAATAATTATACAGAAAGCAAATTAATTTCAATTATTTGATTGAAAAGTTTAAAGTACTTTTTATAATTGCTGGAAATTTACATCATTCACTACTGCGAGCTATCTATAACACCATAAGACTTTTTAAAATATCTCTCCAAATATATTAATTCTTTTTTTTCCCCACATCTGATATGTTTCACAGGTTTAGAGGTCAAATGTGGGACCCACATATGTCAGAATAAAATAACTATGGCCCAAATTCTAGCTATCCTGTAAGTGTGGAATTGTTTTTAATCTTATTCTCAAGTGAGCTACACAGAGCTCTCACTGAGCAAAAATGGAAGTTCTTCAAGGGGAAAGCTTTAGAAATACGTTTCTAAGTAGGAGGTAAGTTGAGCAGAAAATTAAAAAAAACCTTTTAGATCAGAAAAAATAGAAATAGAAAAATCGGGCTTTCAGTTCAATTGGATTTTCTACTTTTCATCACAATTTCGAATGGGGAAAGAGATAATTAATCTATGCCCAAAAATACTGTCCTAAATACTTTTTTTGTATGAACCACCTAAACTCAGGGTAGGTCTAAACTTTAAATCTAGTGTAAGTAAAGATATGCTCGAGCAGGATCACCTAGATTAAATCACACAGGAACACATCCATATTGGTCTTGAATGTCTCCAGAGAAGATGACTCCACAACCTCTCTGGGCAGCCTGTTCCAGTAATTTATCACCCTGAAAAAGTTTTTCCTTACATTCACATGGAACTTCCTATGTTCCAGCTTGGAACCATTGTCCCTTGTCCTATCACTGTCCAACACTGAGAAGAGCCTGGCTTCATCCTCCTGACACTCACCCTTAACATTTAAAATATTAATGAGGTTTAATCAGTCTCAGTTTCCTCTCAGTCTCCTCTTCTCCAGCTCCCTCTGCCTTTCCTAATAAGGAAGATGTTCTACCCTGTACCCTACTTTAGTACTTCTACTACTCTACCATCCAGGCCACCCTTCCTCAGTTTGTCCACCAGGATGCTGTTGGAGACAGTGTCAAATGCCTTACTGAGATCAAGGTAAACCACATTCACTGCCCTGCCATCATCGATCCACCTGGTTGTATCCTTGTAAAAAGCTATTAGGTTGGTCAAACATGACTTCCCCTTGGTAAAACCATGCTGACTACTCCTAACAGTCCTCTTATCCTTGATGTACCTTGATATCCTGTCTAGAGATAGCACCAAGGATAAAGCTCATGCCTGAGCTTTAGGTTAGTTTTATATGGATCCTCTGATCAGAACTAATGCTATTTTTGATCCCATGTTTGGCTTTCTATGGGTGCTTGCAAATTAAACCTGGATGTCTATACAGGTTTCTAAATATTCATTTTGTTACCACAGTCACATGTGATCACTATCAAACTAAATGTCTGGGGTACAAGGCAAAGAACAAGAATCAAAGTACTGGAAAGACTTTAGTAATAGAGATGTAATACATTTTCATTTTTAATTAAAGAATATTTACACAGACAGCAGCATAGGTAAAAGGAAAGTTCAACAGTGCATGAAGTACAGCACCAGTGCAACCAATAGAACTTCTCTTCGACTTTACATTGACTGATAATAAATACTTTTATCTTGAGTGAAGAAAAAAATAATCATAGGTACTGCAGCCATAAGTGAGTAACAAACTGCGTGATTCTAACTTTACTAGTAGCACAGTCCCAAAGCTTGACAAAAACTTTATCTCAAATATTTGCATTGTAAATATTACGACTGTTAATCGAGGGATAATTTTTAGAAGCCACTACAAAGCATACCATAACACTTAACACTGCAAGGTAACAAAGACAGCCCCGACAGACATCCAGGCACCAAAAGCCACAGCATCCTACACAAACCATTTAGTATTTTTACTTTTTGACTCTTGGCCCCACAGTTTCTTCCTAATTATCACTTATGTCTCTTGTCTCCCACACATTCTGGCAGAGCATATTCATATTGTATCAAACTCTAGAGGAAAATAAAGCACGCCACCAAGTAGCCATTGTTAGGCTGAGAAAAAAGAAGCGAGATGGAGAACTTTAATGCATTTATGCAACAGACTATGGTCCAAAGAGATAATATTGAACTTCCAGAAAGTCCATTCTACCTGTGTCCAAGACATAACAGCCATATTGATCCCAAGAGGTAATTACTTTTCTTTGTGATTCAAGCTAGTGAGCTTGAATCAGGTATAGACAGTGTGAGTGTGAATACCTGTGTACACGTAAGGGATGTCTGAACTTACACTGAACTTACTAGGCAGCTCAAACCACAGAAATACTGCTACATGAGAGTGGTATTTTGTTTCAGTTAATTAGACTTTCTTCCAAACCCTATTTTTCTGTAGGACAGATGCTTGGCAAAGTCTGTTGTAGTGAATTCCAATACCTGTGTGGATATAACATATGGGAAGAACACAACCTTATAGCACACAGATCATTTTATATCTAAATATCTACATAGTGTTGTAGGAAATAACAACAAAAATTGAAACAAACACCTAAACAATTTTCTCAAGTTATATTTTTTAATTTTCTTCCAGTAGATTTTGTTGTACCTTTAATAATGTAAAGAAATTAGAAAGCCAACATCAAAGAAACAGTTTCTCCAATGTGAAAGCTAGTGGCAGATGCAAAATTGAACTGCATACTATTACAGTATGCTATTTAACATTTTAGACTATATATACACAATCTTTTGCATTGGTGTTACCCAGAGGGCAAAGACTAGAAGCAAATTGGGTAAAAAACCTTTTCACTTGTCAAAATTTGGCTACATTTCCCTTTCAAATTAAAATTTTATAGGTAAGAGAAATATTCATATTTTTCAAAAGTAGAAAATATGATTAACGATGGCAATATCAGTACCAGAGAAAAAGTAGCATTTGTTTGACTTACTAATTTAGAAATCTGTGGTCTAACATTGCATTTATTCCACAAGAGAATATTAAGTCCCTTCACCTATTTCTAGAACTTTAGATTAAATTTTAAGATATTTTCTACAGACAAATATTTTTTCAAAATCTCTATCATGAAACTGAAAAATACCAGTCTCCTATCTTTCAGATGATTAGTGAGTTTATATTGCAATCACAGAAAGAAAAGGTTGTTTTTCAAAGGAAGGGATTTTATGTAGTTGCTCTTTTTCTAAAAAAAAAAACAAAACCCATGACTAATGAAATAAGACTTGCTTCTTTTTCTGCAGCTATAACCCTCTTTAAAAAGTCAGGAGCAGGAAGAGAACTTACACTAGAAAGAAACACCAGCAAAACTTGAGAAATTTCTTTCCCTTCAAAACTTTATAAAAAAAATTTTAAAATTTGTAGGGCAAGCTTTCCCCCTCCCCTGAATGCGTCTGTCCTCTTTAATATTTTAAAGACTTACTATAAATGATGGGTCACTGCTTTTACTAGGCATCCTGCCAATTTGAGGATACATGCTTTCAGTCAGTCTCCCTAATCAACTCTCCAGCCCCTTCAGTGGTTCATCACTAACTTGGCCATCTGTTACTACTGGTTGAAAAATCCCAAAGCGGCTAATTTTCCACTCTAATCACTGTTTGAAAAAGAAAGCAAAACCAACCAAACAAAAAAAAACCCTTCAGTCCTCTTTCTTTTACCCTTGAAAATGGATTTTAGTTTTGTCTAGATATTTGCCTGTATTGTAGGAGCTTTGCTCTGTATTTTGCAGTAAGTCAAATAACCCAAACATCGTTAGCCAAACATTGCAATGCTGATTTTTTTTACAATAAATTTATGAATTTCATATATTGCATCAATTATTCAGAATGTTCTTTTCTTAGGATTTGTAATTGAATACATAGAGAAAAAGCAATCTAGTAATTTTTCTATAAAATAATAATGTTTGCTACTTAACTAAAATATTAATTAATGCTGAAAATATTAAGACAAGAAAATTATATCAGAATTAATTAGGTTTTATGGGACTCTTGGATCCAATGTGCACATACCACAGTTTTCTTTTAAAGCAATTCTAAAATATATTTTAAAGGTACTAGGGATTTGTAAACAGATTTGAAAGGAGGTCAGCACTCGAGGTGTTATGCACAATTATAACTCATATATTTTACATAAAAATTGAAAATGTCTACACATAGAATTACAACATGTGTAAAAATTTGTCATGTTTTTATATTTTAATAGATTTTTCCTGGAAGTGCCACTTAAAAGATTGATCCTTTGCTTAGCCTACCAGTTAGGGCCTTGATTTGAATAAGATGAGGCCATGATTTTGAACAGCATGAACTGTCTCACAGGAAATGAATGGAGCTCATCACTTGTATTCACAAACCAGGCAAAAATCCCTTTGGTTTAACATCTTTTCACTGACCAGGACTGTATTCAAATAAATAATTTAGTGGAAAATATTCAGGAGAGCAATGAAAAAATTAACATTTCAAATATCCATGGAATTACAGAAGAAATTATTTCAGTTTCACTTGCATTCAGACCGCTTCCTTATTATTTGCAGAAGTGTTTATCACTGTATTTTTTTCTGAGCATAATTGTCTTTTCTTCATACCAAAACTTACATTTGTATGCCAGAGAGCCTAGACATACATAAACAAAGTACACAAATAAGATATATACCTAGCAGTTAATATCAGTTTTAAATGCAGCCTCTATACTTAATGTATATGACTTATAATATATATACATATTTTGTACATCCTTGAAAAGAAAATAATGGCAAGAGATAATGGCAATCCTTCTAAATGGAAGCTTTTTCAGTCTCTAAATGCCTGTGTTACACATGGCAGTTTATTTAAAACATCACACTTGAAAGCAGCTAAATTTGACCTCTTTTAAGACCAAATTGCCTGGTCTGACTTTTCACTGTCACTACTAGAAACCTGCAATTTGAGGTACTCATGCTACATCCAAGAATGATTGTTACGGCATTACCAAAGGCACAGGAGATTCTTAGAGCATGCAGTACTATAATATCTTCGCAAAATAGAATAGCTTCTATGTCTATTTGCAAGAATGTCAAATTATATAGGAAAGATGATACCTATGTGTGGAACTTTCTTTTATTGAAAATCCTCAATTTTTTTTTTTTAATAGCGTAATGAGAACTTATGAAATGTAACATCCTTCATGAATTTTATGGAATAATAAGATTCTTTTCTTTACTAAAAGCCTACTCAAAGTATTATTTTTATTCCAGAATATTTCACTTTAGTACTTCAGAACACTAAAACTCTGCAAGAAATTTTTACAGGCAAATACCATCTAATCAGAACATCATTGTCTCCCGATCAGTATGGTGAAGGCAATACATCCCTTGTATAATCTAAAAATGTTCTGAATGTTTTTGTACTGTTCTTTGGTAATGGAAATTGACATCAGCTCAGTGATGTTAGTGTGATTCATATGAATTGAGAAAAATTGTTTATCTTAGAAATGGAGAGAAAGAAAAAAAGTTATCCAAAAGTATAGGTTTATATTTAAGTAATTTACCTGAATAACTGCGAATTACAAAATTTTTGTCTTTATGTGAAAGCTGAAGTTAATAATGGTAACTATATTGGGCACTAGATTCAATCTTGTGCAACTGTCATCATTGCATGATGACTTTTTATATACTTTGTCATCTTACAGTTCAGTACTTGGACAGTTTTCAATCGCTTAATCATTTTTTCAATGTCTCAGTTTGCACTGGGACCACTTTGCATCATTGTAAATTAAAATGTTTCTTTCTGATGCATGTTCCCTATGTGAAAACATTGATATATAATACATATAACCAGTGGGAATATGCAGGCTACTTTTATTATTAAATATAACTTCAAGGTTCTTGTCACTTTAATGTATGCCAAAGTTGTCAGTTTATTTCTATATAGGTATTTCTTTAATATCTTAATTTATCTTCTGTTCCACTGAAACTTGTTCACACTCAGTCTAGCATGCATTACCCCCCAGAATTATAGTAAATAAAGATTATTTACTTTCCTTTTTGTTTCACTGCAAATATCAACCCACACTCTCAGCATGAATATTTAAATTTCTCCTGTTATCATGGTAATTTAAAAGTAATTAAATATTGTGCATAATTGACTGACATGCTATCTCTGATAAACACTTTGAAGATGTGTTTTTATACTTATAAGCATTTATGACTGTTAAAGACAGTAAAAGTTTTAGAGATTATCTTAATACAGTCAGAGCTTTGATATGTTGAAGCTCGATCACTAAAGTTTGATAAGAAGAATAAAACTTAATTTTACTGCAGATTTCTGGTCAAACCTGTAACTTATAGACCTATATACATAATAATTTTATTGCCTGGCTCTGGGTGCTTTGTTTTCTGAAGGAATCCAGTTTCTTGAGAGATTTCAGGCCTAAAACAAGACTGTTTAAGATGTCAGAAAAAGAATCTGCAAAATCATCATATCAAATCGGACTCCACTTAAAAAGAAAGATTTCTAAGGACATAACTTTGTTTTCAGTGTTTACTTTTTAAGATTAGAGATTTCATTCCCATCTCTGTAGTTCATATGAAAGGGGCATGGTTTTCGCATCACAAGCATGAACCTTGCATGCTTCCATTGTCAGATCACATAATGAAGGGCATGAAAGTATAGCACTTCCCTCCATATATATATTATATATATAAGTATATTTTATCCTTTGTTTTTTACCCATAGAGTTTCTATTTCCCTCTATATGAGTCAAGGAAGAATGGGGAAGCCACCATGCTGTTTTCTTGGAATGTCTAATTCCCAGTGCCACAGTAGCCCGGTGGAAGTTGGAAACCAAGACAAGGCCAAAGCCAAAAAACTCTGCTCCTCTGTTAAATTTGCACAGTTGCAGGATTTAAATGTCTTTTTCTTGATAGTTGTTTTCATTCCATTAAGAAATTTCTGGTTATATCTGAAAGAAGAGGATCTGAACTTGCAGTTAGGGTGTGGGTTTGTCTAATCATGTGATAATGTGTTAAAATTAGACAATAAATCTGAATGCCATAGATGCTTTATTTTAGGTTTGGGTTTGTTTTTTTTCTCTTTCTTTTATCAGAATATTCAAATTCCTACTTATTTGTAAGAAATAATTAATTTTTTAAAAAAGCAATCTGTAGGTCTGCTTGCAGGTTTTATTGTAAATGAATATAATCTCTTTCTTGCACACCCAGTTGACCAAAAGTTCCCACCAAATCTAAGCAAGTATATACAGCTGCAATATAAAGTAACTTTATTGTTATGTTTTTTCACAACAAATATGTTCAATATAAAGGCAAGGTATCTGCCTGAAATATACACTGTAAATGTATAACAGAAAGTATTTATACAAATAAATGTATTAGAGCATTCACCTGCTTATTTTGTTTTCCCCACATGGAATATTTTATGAGCTTTCTCCCAGTTTCTCTAGTGAAAGCAATAGCAAGTAATGCATAATATCTGATAGTTTTTCTCTTGTAAAAATAGGGTGGTGGGTGAGTGAGTGTGTGTGATCATACATGCTACCCTAAAAAACCAAACAAAACCTCCTTAATTTTTATTTCTAAAACTATTTTTAATCCACAAAATTTTTCCATTACTGTTTTTGTCCACACACTTATGTGTTGAATAGCCTTTTAAATTTAGACCCTACATAAAACTTTTCATCGCTATTTTACTTTTAGCATTGATCAGGGCAAAAGTCACTGTAAGGTGAAAGCGTTTTGATTGTCCCAGGAGATGGATTGTTGGTCCTGTTCAGGACCAGCAGTAGTTTCCTGATGTCTTGCTGTGCAGTACAATTTGGAAGGTTTACCTTTCACTGTCTTGTACCATTTGGGCTTAGTAAATCAGTTGATAAAGATGTCAGACAGCTCAAACTCCTGTTGTTAGTGACATTAGCATGAGCAGAAGCCTTTAATGCAAATCCAGTATAAGTCATGAATGCCTTCCATCTTGCCAAAAATATACATTGTACTATGGCCTATCTCTAAAAATATGTTTTTGTCTCCACGTTTAGTCACTGATTTCTTTCACATAAATGTGGGAAAGGATGTAACTCGCTGTGGTTAAGCATACAAACGTCTTCTTCTGATTCTCTTGCTCTCCAGTTTCCATGGTAACCCATCAAAACTAATAGAGGCCCACAGAACGTCATGTTCAGATACAGAGCAGTAATACAAAGGTTCAATTTGTAGTTCAAAATGAAAGGCAAATTACAGTGTGTTAAAATCAGTCTTATAAATACATGTTTAAAATGTAAAAGTTTGGGTAGAAGACTTTGATGTTATATAGATTATATGTACAGACACAGGCCATATAGGACCCCTACAGATTTAATGTAGAATGTTTGGAACTTTAAACAGAAATTTTTAGAGTATGGTGAAGAGTTTAATAGTAGATAAATTGTTCTATGTCAAATTATGTGTCAAAGTGATGTCTTTTTGGAGTGATTTAATTACATCTATGAAGTATGGGAGTTTCTCTAGAAGCATTATAGAAGAGATTCTGGATGACTGTTGGACAGAGGACACTTTGAAAGGCAAATCAAAAGTTTGAAATTGAAACAAGCAAAGGAACCTACAAGAGATCACCCCAGATAAAATAAATCATATTAGAAACTGGGCCTACACTTTTAATGTGGAAAATATGGGATACCATTGCATTCCATCAATCTTATTAATCAATAGATTTTTCTTAAATCAACACAGGTCCAACAGAATTAATTTGACTGAAATTCTTTATACTAGCCAGAGGTCTAGCTGTGAATTTGACTGAATTAGTAAAGATGTATCAGTTGGCATATATGAAAGGTAACGCTGCTGTCACAGATTCTCTCCCAGCCCTTTTTCCTATAATTATATAGCTTTTCAACAAGCACTTTGCAGCTTGATGCTGAATTAAGTGAAATCATTGATTTGTCTGAGATGGTTCTTTTTATAAGTTCTTTTCAGGTGGATATTGTGTCTGCAAGTTAGCTCAATTGCTTTAACTGGTAAATCTTGCTTTGGGATAAATGAGGAGTCAGTCTTGTTTGATGAGGACTGGGTCAGGGATCAGTTGAGCCATCTGGACATCCATACGTCCATGGGCCCTTATGGGATGCACCTGAGGGTTCGGAGGGTTCATTGCTAGGCCACTATCCATCATCTTTCAGAGGTCCTGGGAAACAGTAGAGAGGTACCTGAGGACTGGAGTGGATGTGTAGCTTTTGACTCTATCTCCCACAGCGTCCTGCTGGATATCTTCGGGAATTGTGGCCTGGAGGTTAGAGCAGTGAGGTGGATTGAGAGCTGGTTGAAGGAAAGAAGCCAGCGAGTTGTGATCAATAGGACAGAGTCTGGCTGGAGGCCTGTAACAAGTGGAATCCCTCAAGGGTCAGTACTGGGACCAGTATTGTTCAATGTATTCATTGATGACCTGGATGAGGGAATAGAGTGCACAGTCAGCAAGTTTACTGATGACACAAAGCTGGGAGGGGTGGCTGACACACCAGAAGGTTGTGCTGCCATTCAACAAGGTTTAGACAGGCTGGAGAGCTGGGAAGAGAGCAATTTAATAACATTTAAATTTAATGATACTTAAAGCAAGATTTCCATGAGCCAGCAATGTGCCTTCATGGCCAAGAAGGCCAATGGCATCCTGGGGTTTATTAGAAGGGGAGTGGTTAGTATGTCAAGAGAGGTCCTTCTCTTCTACTCTGCCCTGGTGAGACCACACCTGGAGTATTGTGTCCAGTTCTAGGCCCCTCAGTTCCAGAAGAACATACAACTCCTTGAGAGAGTCCAGTGCAAGGCCACCAGGATGATTAAGGGAGTGGAACATCTTCCTTATGAGGACAGGCTGAGGGAGCTCAGTCTCTTCAGCTTGGAGGAGAATGAGAGGAGGCTAAGACTGATTAAACCTCATTAATGTTTTAAATGTTAAGGGTGTGTGTCAGGAGGATGGAGCCAGGCTCTTCTCAGTGTTGGCCAGTGATAGGACAAAGATAAATGGTACAAGCTGGAGCATAAGTGATGGAAGTTCCATGTGAATGTAAGGAAAAACTTTTCCCTGTGAGGGTGATGGATTACTGGAACAGGCTGCCCAGAGCAGTTGTGGAGTCTCTTTCTCTGGAGACATTCAAATCCTGCCTGGACACGTTCCTGTGTGACCTCCTCTAGGTGATCCTGCTCGGGCAGGGGGGTTGGACTAGATGATCTTTTGAGGTCCCTTTCACTCCTAACATTCTGTGATTCTGTGATTGTGTGAAATAACAGCACAGATTTTGTCACTTTAATGATGAACATTATTAAAGATAGCACATCATTGCAATGGAAAAGTTTTTCTTAAGATGGAAAATTGAATTTTGTCATATTATCCCTGTGTCTTGCATCCTGTGTTCAGGTTTGGGCCCCTCACTACAAGAAAAACATTAAAGTGCTGGAGATTGTCCAAAGAAGGACGAAAAGCTCGTGAAGGTTCTAGAGCACAAGTCTGATGAGGAACAACTGAGGGAACTGGGGTTGTTTAGCCTGAGGAAAAGGAGGCTGAGGGGAGACCTTATCACTCTCTACAGCTACCTGGTTGTAGCTAGGTGGGTGTTGGTCTCTTTTCCTAAGTAACAAGTGATAGCACAAGAGGAAATGACCTCAAATTGTGCCAGAGGAGGTTTAGATTAGATATTATGAACAACTTATTCACCAAAAGGTTTGCTAGACATTGGAACAGCCTACTCAGGCAAGTAGATTTATCACCATTCCTGGAGATATTTAAAAGATAAGTAGAGTGCTTACAGACATGTTCAAATGGTGGACTTGGTAGCATTAGGTTTATGGTTGGACTAGATCTTATATCACTTTTCCAACCTAAATGATTCTATGATTCTTTATAAATGGAAAATAAAACTTCTTCTGCCTGTTTCAACATTTACAGAACACACAGAATATAATTTATTCAATTATGTATCTGAGGTCTTCTACTCAGTTTATCATGTTGGACAATGAAATATGAATTCAGTTTTGCATCAACTGTTGTAATAGAGAAGAAGAAATAAGCTATTCATAAAATCTAATACATTTTTTTGAGAAAATGGGGTTTGTTTAATGTTGCTTTTGGAAGTGTCTCCTGTGATTGTGGATGAAATAAAATATTTTTTCTTCCTGTCAAGAAAGTGAGATCTAGAACTTAGTAGTGATTTTAACTAATTAGAATTATTAACTGACCTGAAATATTCGAGACCTTCAGTGCTGCTCCTTAACCATCTGACAACAGTTAGTTAAATCATTAGTAAACACACTTCCTGCATGTCACCTAAAAAGGAAAAACAAAATCCTAGAAAAAGGAAATTTTCCTAAATTATAATGATTTTAGTTATTTACTAGAGGAAAGTTCCACCATTAAATGTTGTTTGAACATATTCTTCAGATCTCATTCTCTGTTCAAGTAGACTGTTGAGCTATCATTCTTGAGTAATAACTTACATCCACCAGCAGCATTTAGGCTTTTTGTGAATTTATGGAGCTAATCACTAGTCCTGATTCTGACAGCTGATAATAAGACATTTTTACACAGTGTAGTTTGTTATTCACTCACTCAGAGGACAGTTGTTTTTCCTTCACTTATAATGAATCCATTCTTTGACATGGTTAACTTTCTGATATCAACTGCAAAATTATTAGTGACTAGTTCATAACAAATCCACAAGTGATAGGTTTGGCAAATGAATAAATGAATATAGCGGTGACACAACTTTCAGTATCAGCCTCTAATGAGAGTGTGAAAATAGGAGTGAAAAATGGAAGCGTCACAAATATGCTTTGCAGATGCTTGTCATTGTCATCTTAGGAAACTATAAAGAAAATGTTAGTAGCTCAAGGAAAAAAATCATTACAGTAGTGAAATCAAGGTGGATTATTTCGAGTATAACAAAAAGGTGAAATAAGAATTGTCAGAGCACTGAACAGAATAAGCAATGGAAAGAAATTTGTATCAAAATCTATCAACAATGAGCATTATTATCCTGAGTATTGGAGAAGGAAGTATGTACCTCATTTGGAAGTCTTCAGGGACTAACTTCACCTACGGAAATATCCTTTGCATTAGACTAAGTAAATACCCAGCCCATAAGTTGGCTCCTCATCCAGCCAGAGATACATGCACTTCATCTGCTGTCTCACATAAAAAACAACTCCCCTTCCTCATTTTTCCATTCTGTCCTCCCTAACAAAGCCTGTAGTCTTCCATTGCAACACTCCAGTCATGGAAGCCATCTTGCTGTCTCCATGTTCCCAACAAGACTGTAACCCTGCAACAGCACACAAATCTCTTAACTCATCATGTTTATACCTATACTCCATGAATTAGTGTATTCATTAGCAGAACCTGAGTCATACTATACTGGTTCTGTGAGAGCAAGCCTGAAATGAACACCCCTTTTCCTATCAGGCACTGTAGCAACTGTGCAAGCATTCAGTTAAAATAGCGAGAGCTTGTTTAGGAAATGAAAAGAAGGGGAAAAAAAAATTCCAATGTCTTTTCTGGATGAGAGTGTTCTATAGTGTTTGAGAAGAAACATGGTTCTGTCTATTTTCTACAACTTTTCTGAACTTTTTTTGCTTCTAACCATATGCCAAGAGGACACTAGAAGTATTTAAAAGAACCCCCCTGAAACACTCTTAATGGAAAAAAAACTCCTGTCCTTTTCTTCAGACCCTCAAAATAAGTGCTCCAAACATTATTCAGTGAAAGATTAGAAAAGTGAAGGTTAAAGAAGATTATTCAGGAGATCATTGGCTCATGCTTGCATTTCGAGAAACTCTATACATTGTCTTTGATTTATATATACTCTTTGGTTTATATATTTGATTGTTTTGCATAATAGCCTGGAGATATTATCTAATGCTATGTTTTGTAGAGTTACATTTTTTTTTTTTATAACTGTGTTAATATAAGTAACGTTTTCAGTTTAGAATTTCTTATCAAATCCGTTTTTCGTCAGCTATAGTGTGAGGTCATAGAATTAAAATGTTTAAAAGCCACACTACCAGCATGTGTATTTTGTTTCTGTAATTTAAGACTGCCTTGACTAGGAGCTTAGAGTCCACTCATTGCAATGGGATAGCCTCCACCCACAGAGGGAAACATTCCTCCATCAGATTATTGTACCTACTGACAATATCTAGTGCAATTAATATGGCAGTTGGCAATATGACTAATCGGCCAGACCTACTGTGCAGACACCCAAGTAAACTTGTGTCTACTCTTGAATTGAGTAGAAAAAGGCTGTTTAAGGACATGTTTGCTGTAAGAACAATTCCAGTAGCCTTTACATCTATAATATATTTCCTAAAGTACCCTCAGAAACTGGCTGTGGGTTAGATTAATTTCTCTAGCAGCAATATAAAAGTACCAGACATATTTTTTTCCTTTTCCTCTCCTTTATTATGTGGCCTTGTAGGGAAGGGGTCTGGACTGATTAGAGAAGGAAAGAAAAAATAAGGTAGCTTGCAGTAAAATCCTGAGAAGCCAAATAACTGCATGACACAGACTGGTTGCAATGACCTGTTGGGACACGCAAATAAGAATCAGTAAAGTACAGCAGTAGTTAATAGTGCTTCTTATAAGTATGGTTTCTTTTTTTTTTCTTCTGAGCATTTAAATAGTTCCAGTGCACACCAGGTTCTTTACTTCATAACACTAAAATTCAGAAAATGCAATTTCTGATTATGTGAAAAAAATTAAGTACATACCCTTATTTTAAAGGAAGATAAAGAACAGCAAGTTTCATATAGTAAACAAATATGTAGGGATTGGGGGATGTGTTTGTGGGGTGTTCATTTGGTTTTTTATTGTCTATGGGGAGTGTTTGTGGTTGGGTTGGTTGGGGTTTTTTGTGTGTCTATATGTGTGCTATCTTTAAGACCTACTCTATAATTTGATTTTGCATGGTTATGGTCTTAAATAGCAATGTGATACTCCATCACTCTTTCTTTGAAATCAAACGGAGCTGTTTTATTCTAAAGTTACGAGCATGCTATTTAAATTCATTTATATTTATATGTGTGTCTATATGTAAAGTTATTTATAACATTTATATTTAGATCCGTTATGACTGATACTTTTTGTCTGTCAGTGATTCCTGCAGCTTATGCCTTACCTGAAATTATAATTATTTTTGTTACCTGATTATCATTTCTATGGCAACCAACTGTAATATCAAAATGGATCATTTTGCCTTCAATTAAGGAATTAGGAGCATTTTGTGATTAATTCTTAAAATGCAAGGCTATTCTGAAAACTTTCTGCAGAAATAGCATTATCACATTTGATACCATTCCTTGCTCCTGCCCCCCAATTTCTCAATCGAATTCATGCAGTTTATGTTTGAAATGGCTTTTCGGACTTCCAGCCCTTTAAATGAGGAATGGGATTTGGAAGTTTATTTGTCTTGTATCTGACTCATGGATCATCAATAACAAAGATTTGTGCAGGTCAAATGTTGCTTTCAGATTCACTTGTGCAACCCCATTACTTTCATTCAGGCTGCATAAAGGTAATTAAAGGCAAAGCACCAAAAATATTGGAACTGAAGCTGGAATTTTTAGGTAACAGTTGTATTGAATATGTTCAGGCAAGAAAAATATGCAGTGCACCCTCTCAGATCTCTATTGCTTCTGTCCACTCAAAATTCATTTCTGCTTATAATACCTCCCTGTTGACATGTTTGATTATAAAGAAATAACAGGCCCAAGCAGCAGATTTTTCAGAAACTCAATTTCGACTTTAAAGAGGAAACTCTGTTTATGAGGTATGCTTTGTATTTAAAAATAAAAGACTTTCATTTTTTCCTGCTCATTCCCCTCTCCCTGCCACCTTTTTAAAATAAAAGTTTCCCATTGTCATTTCTGTACTGTCTGTCCAGGTGCATCGTGCTAAAATGGGGTTGCTAGGAACTTCAGTAATTTCTTTGTTCTCTTGCAGTTCTCCATGAAGTACAAGATGCCAGGGGCCTGAGGACAATAAGATGTCATTCCCTTGACCAGTCTCCTATAGCTCCCCCAACATGCTCACAGCCCAGGACCCTGTTCCAGTGCCCCAGAGCCAACTGTCACGGTCCCTGCCCGAGCAATGCCACAGCAAGACCAGTCTCCAGCTCCCCACAGCCAAGACCTGTCCAGCCACGGGTTCCAACCACATCCAGCCCAGCCAATAGGTCCATCCCCAGAGAGCTGCCAGATGACCGGGACTGAGGCTGCTATTGGTGCTCCTCCAGCATCCCTTCTTCTGATTGGGAAGGTGGCCCTGGCCACGTGCTGCCTAGGAACAAAGGAAGAGTCTACAAGGGGTGTGACTGAGAAGATTGAGATTCGCGGGCTTTATGCGTTAACCAATCAGGACCGAGTATTTGTTGCGTAATCGGAAAACTATAACCAATGATAACCTACATTCCAGTTTCAGGTGTATTAAATGAATTTTAACCCAGTAAATTCTGGAGTTTTCTGGAATATCTCTGACCTCATTTTACATGTCTAACTGTTAGTTTTCTGACTCATACCAAATAATTTTTACTTTCCTATATACTTACTAGAAGGAAATAGGAACCTCTAGAGTGCTTCATCCCATGCCTGGACATCTGCTTTTGAATAATATGAACCACTGGAAGGTGCCTATATCCCTCCATTAACTATAAAAGAAACTTAGAATTACCATTGTTGGCTCAGACAATGAACCATTAAGCACCTAATATTTAGGCTGATTAAACCAAATTTAGGTTTGGTTTTGTTTTTTTTTTTTAACTCAATAAGTCTATACATTTGTTTGAACCCTTGAATCCTGCACATATCTTCAATTAGTAAGATGCTTAAATCTTTATGATGTTACTCAATACGTGCACCTGTTTTATTTGCTCAGAACTTGAGATAAAAAGTGGTTTTAAAAATTAAATCCAAAAGTTTTCATTATTAAATTGTTTAAGTATCTGCTTTGTACATCACAGAAATTCGTAACAGTTCAATATAATTATACCATAAATTATCTACATACATCAGAACTAAACAAAGATTACAAAAACAAAGATACAAATGCCGCGGCCCACGTTTACGGCGCGAGTCCGGAGTGAAAGTACACATCAACGTGGTGCAGATTCAAATCCCTTTATTTCACCTTTCACACATCTTTATATACCCTTTGGTCCCAGTCTCCGGGAACATCTGACAAAAGTGAACTTATCATTGGTTATAGTTTTCCAATTACGCAACAAATACTCGGTCCTGATTGGTTAACACATAAAGCCCGCGAATCTCAATCTTCTCGGTCACTCCCCTTGTAGACTCTTCCTTTGTTCCTAGGCAGCACGTGGCCAGGGCCCCAACATACAAACAAACATTTTTGTATTTCATAAAGTATATTTACCCATAAGTCAACAGGAAAAGTGTGTGTGACTGGTTGAATATTGATACAAAAGTATTAGGGGTAAAAATTTAAAAAATCAAAATCTTCATCTGTCCACCACTTTTAAAAATCCCCAGCATTATTTGAGTTGGTGATACTAAGACTATATAAGAACATAAATGCTTAAAGCTCTTATTAAGAGATGCTCAAATTAAAAGTCTTTTTCAAGTGTGTCCTAGTTCATCAAGAGGTTATCACTGTGTGGGGGTATAAGGCTGTGTATTCTACACCCTCTATTCATTCCTCAAGAATAATGGACCATTTGCAACAGTTGTCCAGGAAGTCGTTAGCCCCTTCACACTCAGCCTGAGGGGGCGTGGGTGCTAATGGGCCATCAATGGTCCAACCATACCCCATGACTCACCGTTAATTACCCATTGTGTGAGTCCCCGCCCTGGGGGAGGGACTGGGTGCTCCCTGAGGATATACAAACAGGGCTCAGAAGACCTTAAGACTCTCTTCCTTGGATCTGGAGGAGCAGCGGAACCTCGACAGGAGGAAGCCATCGCTCTCGACGGGACTACAACCATCGCTTCTGGCCGGGCCACAGCCGTCATCTGCAGCAACGGACTCTTCACTTCTTTTTGCTTTGGACTTGGGAGAGCCACGTGGATCTCAGCACCGGGGCTAACAAACCTCTTTAGGCTTGTGCCCTGGGACACTGGGTTTACTGCTGGGTTTTGGTGAGTTGAAAGCAGGTTGTTCTCTTTGTGTCAGTGTTTGTATGGTAATATCTTTCATTAAATTGTAACTCTGACTTATAATCATCTCTTGTGGTGGGTCCATTTCTCCTGCCGGTTTACCTCTAAACCAGCACAAAGTGTTAATAAATACTGTCCTGAGACCAGTTTAAATGTTAAACTCATTTACTTCTTCAATCTATTATTTATTCAGTTGTTGTTTCATTGTGGAATAATAGACTTCTCCAGGAAAGAGAAGAAAACATTTTAAGCATGCAGTAATATCCTTATTAAAAAAAAAGTGCTTTAATCACTGTAGAATAAGGCTTCCAGCACATGATGGACATATAGATCTCTATGCAGCAACAGTACAATTGTTCAGGTACTCTGCTATTAAATTTTAACACTACGTTAATACAGTAATTTTTAAAACTGTTTCTGATCCACTGGAATCAGTGTATTGTTGAGAATTGAGATAATGCATGAAATTGAAAATGGTAAAAACTATTACTATGAAATATGTATCAAAGATGTAAACTTTATAAGAAGCTTCCACATTCAAGGTTTTCGGCTTTTTTTGCATTATAGCCCACAAAAGGACTAACTGCAGTCAGAATAGTAAGGTGAAAAGTAGTTAAAAATATCTTTTTATTTAAATCTAAAAAAATATGAGAAATAAAAAATCATTTCCAGTCAACAAAATCTTTTTTTAATATACCATTTTCAAGCATGGTGTAGTTGAGATACTGATAAGGAAGTTTGTTCTCTGTTCAACTATCATACTTCTCACAAAATTCTTTCATGACTTTAGTTCAGTCACTTAACCTCAATTCTTTGCTTGGAAAAGTGATAATCCTGCAGAAGTAAAAAAAAAAAAAAAATTATTCATGTGTGTATGATCTCATTGTTCCTTCAGTTTTGTTTATGTAGCACTGAACCGAGAGGAGTGGCCTAAGCACTGTTAATTTTCTATAAACAGCATGACTAAGGTTGAGATTTGAATGAATTGCATTGAATTACTTTTGGGATGATGAACATAATCTTACAGACATAAAATCATGTAGGTTGGAAGAGACCTCTAGAGATCATCTAGTACAACATCCTGCTCAAAGAAGGTCAAGTTAGAAGAGATTGTTCAGGGATGTGCCCAGTCAAGCTTCGAGTGTCTCCAAAGAATGAAATTTCACACTCTCTATGGGCAATCTGTTCCAGTGTTCGACCACTTGCAGGTAATTTTTCTTTCCTTATGTAAAGTCAGAATTTCTCAACAAATGAAATAATGAATTTTATTGAAAACCAATTTTTATTAAACCAAAACAAGCTTAAATTTCCTTTACAAAAATGCACATAGCCCCACATTAAAAGTATTTACTCCTAATTGTATTTTGGCAGAGTTTTTTATTTTTACTGTTTTCATTCAGTGTTTTACAATAATTTATATAAATATATATATTTGTGACTTTATAAGATTTCAATACTACTTCTTTGGACAGAAGTTAGTTTGTGTTTTTACAGTTCTAATAAAAACATTCTTATTCATTCTGCTCTGGAAATTATTACATACAATATGAATAAATGACCTCTAAATCAGGAAGAACATTGAAATCTGGAGTAGTAAATATTTGGCTATGTAAGTGTAATTATCACAGAGATGAGGAAACTTGGAATGTGACTCATGCAGACCAAAATCTTCATGCATAGCATCTTTATGCCTGAAGGAGGCAGTTTGGATCCTATGTGAAGAGAAATAAGGATCTTATCAAACAGAATACTAATTTTTAACAGTTCATCCACACATAGCATCAGTATTTTTAAGTAAATAATTAAAAAAAAAACCAAAACAAACAACATTTGATCCTATAAATATTTTGGGTAAAATTCTTAAAGGTAGTCACCACTGAATTATCTTTCAGGAGTATCTGAAAGTATCTATGACAATTTGAGGGTTTAGAATTCATCTTCCACAGGAATAACATGGAATTGTAGAAACATCTTAATTTGGACTTTCAAAAAATACTTTGAAACATCACCCTCCTCCCTTGACCTGCAAGTTTATTTAACTTTATAATTTATAAACCTTTGTTTCAAGGGTAAATATAAGCCCTTGTGCCTTTTTATTTTGGAAGTAGTGTGTTAGCATATTTGTGTTAAGACATTTATTACCCTTGTAAAATCTGGTGTATCAATCTAATTAACTAAACTTATTTGCAAACAAAGCCTTTGTGTTATCAACAGTAACTAATGGTGTATAGCTCTGTTAGATACATTCAAGATACAGCCACATAAATCTTAAGAAGTTAATAAACAGAGCTGTCACTGTAAATGCAATAATGAGAGTCTCCTCTGTGAATTCTTAAGAACCAAAATGTGCAGAATGCGATAGTGCCAGGAATGGTTTCCTTTGTCTCCATCCTCTCATTTCTGCCTGGTAAACAGATACACACTTCAATGAACCTCTTCTACTCATATGAGAGGCACAGCCACAGTAGTTTCTAAGATAACTCTTTAGAGAATCTTGCCGCTACAAGAATGACACTTATTGCAGCATCATTAAGACATGTCACTTACTGAAATAGCAGCTGAGTTGGTTCTGTGGACACTGTCACTATGGGACTTATAGTTGCTTTTGTGCTGATGTTGAGGAATAAGGAACCCAGACAGTTAGTACATTGTTATGCTTGTCAGTGAAATACTCTGGTAGTTTGTATGACTCAAGTAAGGATATACTGACCAATTTGGTCAAATGACAAGTGTTCATTATTGATACTGTTTGGACTAACTTAGTTAAGGCTATAAAAAAAAACAGAGAGGTAAAAAAATAAAATAATTTGGTAATAGTACTGAGGTAGTGTTAGATGAGTCTTTAACATCACACTAGTACTTCAAGGTTCTATTTAATTTTGGTTTTCTTAAAATCTTTCACAATCACTTAGATGCTGTTAAGTTTCATTTAATATACTGTCTTTCAGAGGAAAAGACAGTGAGTTGAAATGGGCTGACCATTTTTATGATTTCATGTTGTGGAAGTCAACTTTTTTTCCATGAAAATAAGAGAAATACATGGGGGGGAAAAAGAGAAAAGCATAGCAAATCTAGAAAAGGCAATAGCCTCTTATGAACTTGCTGTTGCAAAATGACAGTCTCAAATGGAGAGATACCAGCTTTTAGCATTCCTAGTGAGTCCATACTGCATTGTCTTAGTAGTTATATGTTTGTGTCTAAGAACTAAAAAGAAGCAGCTATTTCTCCAGTTATAGCCATCAAAGAGATGACTAATGTGATGTCTTGATCACCTGAAGTAATTTTGGCTTAGTTGGCAAAAACAAGACAGGCAAGAAAAAAAAAGAAGCTAATTTAGAATGGAACCCAGAGGCGGATAGAACATAATGGATGTGTCTTATAACAGACAATGTTGGAAAAGAGACAAAACAATATCTAGGGCTCAAGGCAATGGAAATTTGAAGAGCTCACTATATTTAGCAAAATCATTGGTGAGTCTTACCCCTTGTGCCCATGTATTTCCTTCTATCACTATTAAAAGGCTTAATCTCATTGTCTCACTACTTTCTAAAATTATTTATTGCTTCAGCATTTACAGTCTACTGCTTTGCTTCTTGCTTAAGGGAGGCTAAAGCCCTGACAAGGAAGGCTAAAGCCCTGACAGAATTAAAATTGGCGGCCCAGAAGGCCAACCGCATCCTGGGCTACATCAAAAGAAGCGTGGCCAGCAGGTGAGGGAGGGGATTCTCCCCCTCTACTCTGCTCTCGTGAGACGTCACCTAGAGTACTGTGTCCAGTTCTGGAACCCCCAACATAAGAAGGACATGGACCAGTTGGAGAGGGGCCAGAGGAGGGCCACAAAGATGATAAAGGGGCTGGAGCACCTTTCCTATGAGGACAGGCTGAGAGAGTTGGGACTGTTCAGCCTGGAGAAGTGGAGGCTTCGGGGAGACCTTAGAGCGGTCTTCCAGTACCTCAAGGGGGCCTACAAGAAAGATGGGTAGAGGCTGTTCAGTAGGGCCTGTTGTGACAGGACAAGGGGTAATGGTTTCAAAATAGAGGGAGGTAGATTTAGATTGGATATTAGAAAAAGTTCTTTACTGTAAGAGTGGTGGAGCACTGGAACAGGTTTCCCAGGGAGGTGGTGGATGCCCCATCCCTGGAGAAGTTCAAGGCCAGGTTGGATGAGGCCCTGAGCAACCTGATCTAGTTGGGGGTGTCCCTGCTTCTTGCAGAGGGGTTGGACTAGATGACCTCTGGGAGTCCCTTCCAACTCTAGCCATTCTATGATTCCTCTTGTCTGTCAGATGCAATATTAACGTGGTTCCTGAGATTTGTCAATATCTGATTTGACTTTATATTAATTTGTTTTTCTTTTTTTTTTTGTTTGTTTGTTTGGGGTTTTTTTTTGGTGGGATTATTTTTTTGTTTGGTTTGGTCAGTTGGCTGGTTTGGTTTGGTTTTAATCTTACGTTCTATCTTTCAAGTTCATCTGAACTTTTGTATTATCTACAACACCACCTATTCTCTTTGAACCAGGCTGGTGAACAACTGCTGCAATGGAAACATTACTTTTTCTTTTTAACTAAAAGGAGAAATAGTATACAGATATTTATTATATATTTTCAAGTCACTAACCTATGAAAAATATCCTATTTCTCCTATTAGTGTAATGCATTGTGGAAATACTTTAATGAGAACAAATAATCACCAGGTGCCTGCAACATGTTACAATGATTTGCCGTTCATGGATAGAACTATTAAATTCCACCCAGGTGAGTTACACCACATCCTTGGCTAAATGATGTTTCTTTTTTCATTTTTGGTCCATTGCCCTGCACCATAAATTCTACAAATATGCTGTTATTTTCCTCTCCTCCCTTTCACTTTTTCATACACTGATTATGGAATGATACACTACTTTCCCAACATTTTACAGCTCATTAATCTGATACATGGATGGCAAGCCAGCATAGAGATATAAAAGTGCTGTTGCTTTAAGGAGATGGGTAGATTCATGAAAGACTTATTGGGGAAAAATAAAAGGTACCTTTCTGTTAATTACAATGTCCACAAACCACGGTGTTTTTTCAGACAGTTTGTGGAACAAAATATTCTTTAAGACATAAGTGAATTGGAATACCCATATAACTGAGCAAATTCAGAAACGCCACCTTCTAAGAGAGGACAACACTTTGGTTAGTCTATGCCCTGACCCCCTTACTGTTTTCTATTCCTCTGTGCAGCAAGAAGCCCACTTCAGAATTAGTGATTGCCATCCCATTTATTCATGCATATATCACTAAACAGAAATGCTGCTCTTTTTCTTGTTCCCCTGTCGCGGTGAGCCAGAATCAGAGACATTTACTCATAGAGTTATCGTGTCTGTTCCGATTTATTGCTAGTTAGTAGTTCATTTATATAGGTTTGTTCTTAAGCGTAATCATACAGGATTGGATAATATCTTGGTTTTGCAAGTAGTGATTGGTTAGGCATTACGTAGGTTAGTATCTTCTGTTATGGCTTGGTTACAACCTATCTGAGGGTCCAGGCCCAGGTGCTCAGCCTCCTGTTTTCATCTAGTGTTCAGCCACAAGGTCACGCTGACCTGATAACATACATGCTGTTCCGCTCACTCAGCACTTCGCTTCAGGCCAGAGATACTCTGCAGCATCGTGGCCCTGTGCTGCTAGCCATCCCCCAACATTCCCCCAGCTGCAGGCACTGGTGGGCAAACAACTTACTCCTTGTGGAAGGTGAACCACTCTGGCAATCCACAGTCTAGTATTTATATTAATGATACAAATTGTAATAGTCACATAAACCAGTGTGTGTCCACAGTCTCTTGCAAATGAAGTCATGGAAGTTGTATGAGCTATAGGAACTATTTTTTTTTTTCCTGTTGCGGAAATACTTCTTCAAAGAAATATGACTGTGTTTCTATTCCTTTGACTTTAGAGCACATCCTGAAAGTCACAACTTTCATCACAGCACTAATGAAGAAAGGCATGCATGGCAGAATCTGTGGAATGGAATATGGGTGGTAACTTTTCTTAGCTATTTTCATTCCATTAGTTATTCAGGACTCATCATATTAACATAAACTGTTTGTGCAATCTGGAGAGTATCATGCTAACATTTTTACTTGACGGATATTGTATCCTCATTTAAATGCCAGACTTTGTGAGAGATCAAGGAGACTCAGGAGAAATGTCTGAGGCTGTAAAAAAAAAAATTAAAAAAATTTAAAATGGTACTAAAAAGAAATTTGTGAGAAAAGTGTATAATGCCCAAATCATACAGCTGCTGGATTTTTCTACATCTTTAAGAGGAGGGGGATCATTCAGGGTTTGCTTTGATCTTTTTCATACATGGAACAAAAGTTACAGAATTTGTTTGGGCTCATGTCAAGAGTGTTCCAAAGTAAAGGTGGGGTACAAGAGTGCAGAAGGGTGTCAGGAATGGATGAGGGAAACTGTCAGGAGAGAAACAATTTCAGTGAGATCAGAGAGATAATGCTAACTGCTAGAACAGTGTAATCCAGGGAGAGTAGTCCAAAGTCACTTTATACTGTTATATATAACAGTATACTGTTATACTGTTTTCTGATGACACTTCTAATATAATCAAGAAACAAAACTATGTTAAGCTCCAAGTTACCTATTTCTAAGGTAGTCTGTGAACATTTTTGTAGAAGTGGATTCATTTTGTCACCAGAGAAAGAACTAACTGCAATAATTTCCATACACAAAGTTTTTAACCAGGCTGCCAAGAATTGCTATTACTTTTCAGCACAGATTTGCTTGCATACAGCATCAGCCCCGGAGAGCAGCTAAGGACCGTGTGCAGCTCACTCACCCCTCACTTGGGAGTACAAACAGACAGAGCACTGTGGGTTGGGGCAAGGACACAGCACAACGGGGGAACACCAGCAGAGCCCAGGACAGAATGAACACACACACAGTGGTAACACAGAGCACTTTACTGACCCAGCAAGGTGATAACACTTTACCACCCCTGCCAGAGCAGCCCCTTTTATGGGGTTATGATGTCATGTGGTGTGGAAAACAGCCTGGGCCATCTCCGCTCACCTATGATGACTGCTTGGGAAAGTTAGGTCAGGCCAGAACCAAGACACAAGCAGAAGTAGTTTAAAAGAATATTGTTTGTTTGTTTTTAAAACAGTGCTATTAAAAAAATATCTGAAACATCCTCCACTCCACCATCACTATTCATGACTGTTGTCATACAACCATTTACCATGATGAATAGGATTCTCTCCGTCCATGGGACTTTTTCTAGAGCAAGAAAACACTTTTTGATTTTTATCTAAATGTCAAGATGGTACACACTTCTATATATGTCAAACTATCCACTTTGATGATCTAATGTAATTTTTATTCTGTAATGTATAATTCATGTTGGAGAGAGTGAAGTTTCAAGGGTAAAAGTGGTTTTGCCATGTTCTCCATTCCAGAAGAGCAGTGGATATTTCAGTTTCTAATCTCAGTGTTTTTATAAATTAAATAGATATTGAAAAATCATATTTGTAAAAGTGCTTCCATAAGAAGCAATACAATAAGATAATGAAAAATATTCAAGTTGCATAAACTACTCTCAAATAAAGATATGCATCAATTTCATAGAGCAAGAAACACCTTTACTTTTCTCTTTTGCAATTTTTCTTTCATTTTTTATATGAATATGTTCCATGTGAAAAAGAAAATGGCAATAGGAAAATCCCCAGAGGAATGCATTATGTCATAAATTATAATAATACACTATCTTCAGTGAAAAGTCTATGCCAACAGGAATGACAAAAAAAAAAAGTTTTTAAAAAAATAATTTCAGATAAATACAGAAAATATTACATTTTTAATTCATCTGATCCACTGCAGGAGTTCATTTCCCAATCATATCTTCTTTTTTACTTTCATCTGGAAAAGCTTTGTCTCTGGCTCACATCTGTTTCTAAATGCCTGCGTATGTGATAAAGATATGTATTTTCCAGAAAGGTTACACGAATAACTGAAACGTAAGCCAGTTAAAATCAGACTTTGTGTCGGAAAAGAAGACGCTGGGAGACCGAAGGTAGTGACTACCTTTTATTGTCTCAACTACTTGCAGTAACTGCATATGATTTTACACTTTTTAGTTACATTACAGCAATTTGAGTGTCAGTACATGACTGGATAACATCTTGTTTTTGCAAGTAGTGATTGGTTAGGCATTACGTAGGTTAGTATCTTCTGTTATGGCTTGGTTACAACCTATCTGAGGGTCCAGGCACAGATGTTCAGCCTCCTGTTTTCATCTAGTGTTCAGCCACAAGGTCACGCAGACCTGATAACATACATACTGTTCCGCTCACTCAGATCTTTGCTTCAGGCCAGAGATACTCTGCAGCATCATGGCCTTGTACTGCTAGCCATCCCCCAACAACTTTGTAGTACACAAAATAAGACCATAGCAATAGATGGTGGCTTAAACATAGGCCCGAACTATCATTTGGGATGGCTTAGGATGTTGCACTTGACTCATAGCTTCAAAGGGTTGTTGGGCATTGGAACAGGGAGGTGATAGAGTCACCATCCCTGGATGTATTTAAAAGATTGGTAGATGAGGTGCTTAGGGATATGGTTTAGGAGAGGACAGGGACAGTTGGACTTGATGATCTCAAAGGTCTTTTCCACTTTAGTGATTCTGTGATGTCCTTATTATCTGCAAAGATATTGCAGTCTTCTGTACTTACGTTTTGTCTAGCTTTTTTTTTTATGCTTCTGGGTGTCCTACATTGAACTACATGTCTTTTCCCCTTTGCAGTTCACATGGCTTACAAATTCACATAATATGTTTAGTACTCAGAATCATATAATTGCTTAGATTAGAAAAGGACTTTAAGATCATTGAGTTCAACCACAAACCTAACAGTGTCAAGTCTATCACTCAACCCTGTGTGAGTGCTACATGCACACACATCCTTTTGTCATGTAAAATACCTCCATGGATGGTGACTCAACCACTTCCCCAGGCAGACTGTTCAGATTCCTGACTACCCTTTTGGCAAAGTAATTGTTTGTAATATCTAATCTAAAGCACCCCTGGCACAACTTGAGTCTATTTCCTCTTGTGCTGTCACATATTATTTGGAAGAAGATACCAACCATCACCTAGCTGCAACTCCCTTTCAGATAGCTGTAGAGAGGCATCTGGTCTCCCCACAGGCTCCGTTTATTCAGGATAAACCACCTCAGTGCTTTCAGACACTCCTCATCAGGCTAATGCTCTTGACCTTTCACCAGCTTTCTTGCCCTTCTCTGGATATGCTTCAGCATGACAATTTTTTCTTGTAGTGAGGAGCCCACACCTGATCACAGTAACTTGTCTCTGGCTATTCCATAACAATTTTGTTAGTGTCATCATTTACATTTAGGTCCATAGCTAACAAATGCTAATTATATAATTTCCAGTACATTATTAATTTATAGGTAAAACAGGCCTCTCTTTTGCTGATATTAAATGAATCCTGAATGAATGTCACTATTAATGCTAAACATCCTTCAGTGGGAATTTTTAGTCAACAGTAGATTTTCCACTGTAGATTTTTTCCACTTTAATAGGATCTATTTCATGGAAATGTTATGATTTGCTTTGTAGAGAAAAGCCGCTTAGATCATCACAATAAAGCTCTTCTAGCGATACGAGTTATTAGTTTATGGAAGCCTGTGAGGATGCAGTCCAATATTATTTTCTCAGTCTCACTTGTATATATAGGCTTGTACTGCTATTGCAGGAAAAAATGAATATTCAACAAACTGTGTAGCCAACAGTTAAATACCTCAACATTTTAGTTGTTAAGTTAATCCATCTTCTGCTGGAACTGGAATTGCACTGAAGTATCACGGTGGAACTCAAACATGTCTTCTGCTCGTTGAAACAATGCCTATCCAATGAGGTGAGAACCCCTGCCTTTAAAAGTTTAATGCTATTGAATCAAGGTAACATTTGGATACCAGTCTCTAGCTATACTCTGGATAAACCCTAAGTATATTGCATAAATCCAAATTCTACACGTTTCTCTAAATTGTTATGCAGTGTTGATATAAATCCTTAAACAATTACCATTTGATAAAATATCTGTCTTAGGTAAAGGTTTCCTGTCCAATTGAAATTCTTTGGAGAAAGCAAAATATTATCTTTAAGCCTTTTTCTGCCTTTAAGGATATCTCCAAAGTGGTCTGGGAATCTTCTATGCATGCTGCCTGAGGCAGTAAACAGATAAGAGCAGATCAGATTACTCTCACTATGGTCGAGTGAAATTGTTGGAAATCAATATTGTAATGAAGTATTATACATACACTTATTTTTTTTCTCCAAGAATTCATAACCAAAATGATTAAATTTGGAGTGTATTTAGGATACCTGATAAGGCAAAGGGTAGAAAGTTGCTGTCACAGAAAGTTAGGAGTTGGAAGGGACCTTGAAAGATTGTCTAGTCCAACCCCCCTGTCTGAGCAGGATCACCTAGATTAGATCACACAGGAACGTGTCCAGATTGGTCTTGAATGTCTCCAGAGAAGGAGACTCCAGAACCTCTCTGGGCAGCCTGTTCCAGTAATCCATCACCCTCACAGTGAAAAGTTTTTTCTTTACATTCATGTGGAACTTCCTGTGTTCCAGTTTGGTCCCATTGCCCCTTGTCTTATCACTGGCCATCACTGAGAAAAGCCTGGCTCCATCCTCCTGGCACTCACCCTTTACATATTTATACACATTAATGAGAAGACACTTCAGTCTCCTCTTCTCCAAGCTAAAAGCCTCCCTCAGCCTCTCCTCATAAGGAAGGTGTTCCACTCCCTTAATCATCCTATGTGGAGGACACACACCTCTAAGAACTAAAACGCAGGAAACAAATGATTTCAGAGTAATCTCTTTTCAGGGGTGCCTTTCACTTCAGTATATCAAATGTTCTAAGTCCCTTTTGGAAGAGAAAATGAAGTTAGTTGTTCAGGGAATGTCATTGAATGCTCACCAGCGTGTAACACAGAAGAAGTGGAAGGAATTTTGCAAACCTAACAAAAAGATCTACATTACTAAACTCAGTAAAAATTAACATTTAATGATAGGGAATAAAAAGAAATTTCTTTGATCTGTCAGTAGTGGGGATCACTACTGTTGAGCAGTGGGTCAACACCACAGTAGGGAGTAATTTTTTTGTATTCATAGGTCAGTATTACCACTTGAGCTACAGGGAGTGGATCCACAGTTGAGCTGTAGAAAGTATAAGCAGCTGGAGCCATGTTGCTAAGAATACTTTGATTATAAGGATAGCCTTATTGTGAATGGAAGGGCAAGTATTATAGGCCTCTTAGATCCCTGATAAAAATAGTCTTATATCACACTACCTACACCCTGGCTAAACTATAGATTTTATATATATTTTTGTTTCAAATGTAGGCCTTTATGTGATAAATTTGTTAAAAAAGTTTATAAAGTATATGGGAGTCAGAGAGTATTCTTCTGCGAGTAACCTACATAAAGCATACTATAGCTAGGAATAGTATATTAGAGTAAGCCTGGAAAGAATATCTAGATGCCGTGTAACTGATCTGCCTCCCATCACTCTCATTTTTATCTTTTTCATTGTGGCTTTTTTGTTGTTCCCCAGCCCCAGCAATATGTTTTCTGCACTGAATTGGGTGCAGTAGGTGCGCTAATTTTATTACTACAGTTGCATTCTTAGTGCCTTTGTCTTTTTGCAAGTGATGGGACTATGATTTTCAGAAATTGATAATACAGTTGCGTTTGTATTTTTGAATGAAATTTGCATTCCAAGAGATACAGAACAATGGAAGAATTATGGAACCCCTGAAATGCCTCCTTCCATAAGAATTCTCTCCCCACACTGCCAAATTCTTATATGTTACTAGACCTAATTCAGATTTGCAGTGCAGATTAGTGAATATTTAGAAAGATCTACTTAAATTTATATTTTTTAAATATCGTTGTGGTTTTTTTTTTCTTTTAAAACAACAAAAGGTAATACTTCAAATTGTGAATTTACTTTTTAAATTGAGGAAATATCAAGCCAGCACATGTTTATAAGCAGAAAAAACCCAATCAGATTATTGCTTTCTCTTCATTTGAATTGTAGAAGCAACACCGTCACATCTATTTACTTGTATTCATACAGACAGTATAGATTTAGTTATTTTCCTACACCTCTTTCCATAATGAAAATAATTCATAACAAGTATGCAAAATAGCTGAATACTTATCCACATTAAAAAGACAAAAAATTAGAATTCTAATTGTGAGAATGTGCTCATGTTTTTGCTACAAGTTGACGTTTAGTTATTCAGTTATTTCAGCTAAATGGTTTTCTTCCACTACCTAACAAATGTTGAGATTTTTGCCTATAAAGGTTTTCTTGGCTGTTAGGATTATGGAATTTATTATAATGATTTTTTAAATTATAATTTTTTTAACACATCCAAAAGGTGGGGTGGGGGTGGGTGGGTGGATTTCTAGCTAGCAAATTGCCTGAAGAAAAAACCACATTAACAATTATTTGAAAAAACATATCTTTAAATATTAGGTTTTCTTAATATAAACAAATTCTTGCCAACATTTCTAAGACTAGTTGCAAAGGCCATATTCTCTTCCACAAGATTCCTAGTAATAAAGGAACTGCAAGACAGAAAATTTCCTGTAACATATTATGATGTGTTCCAAATGAACTGCCTAAGTTAATAGAATAAAACCTTTCTGCATATCTTTCATATATGTCTGTATGTTTGCACATATAGATATATATAAACACACAAAAATCTATCAAAATTTAGTTTGGGGTTCTGCCTCTTCAAGTTATATACCTTTAGAATATAAATCCCATAAAGTATGCAAAAAACTCTGAAACCCATATACATCTATTTGTATAGCTTTTCAACTATTAAATTAAATTAAATTAAATTAGGATTAAAACTCATCCCACTTTCTGTAAACATTACTCTGATTAGTTTAATTTGTGATACATTTCTAGCACTATAAAAAGAGGAAGCAAAGTTGTTATGGCTTAATTAATCAACAGCTGTTATTATTGGAAATCCAGCTGGTGAAACTGTGAGTAAGGTTAAGGGGTAGTAACATATATAGTACATAAGGCTATGTAATTTACAACTTTTAAAACATATATACATATATATATCACTCTTACTTAATGAACCAATGAAGGAGGTAATGGAACAAGCAGGTAACTAATGACAATATACATAAAATGGGTTAGTTCTGCCCATGGGGAGAAGAATGAGGCAACAAGACCACAGTGCAGAAACCCTTTCAGACTTCCTAAGCATTCTATTTATTTGACTGTGCTGCCAAAAGCAGCATAGGTGCTCTGGTGGTTACAGAATTTAACCTAAGTGTGTTTTCAATAAACCTATATAACTAACAGAGCTTTTATTTTTTTTTTTTTTTTAATTTAATGGTAGCTTCTCTTCCAGGCATCCTAAAACAAACAAACAATCAAAGCATCCGTATTTTCCTGCACATAAATCGAACATCATTAAGAAATCTGTGCTACAGAATATTCTCTTACAAATCTCCTAATATGAGAAGCTTTCACAAATTCAACAATTCTGAGGTGAGACTAGTAATATGAAACATGCAAAGTAAAATACATTGAGAAGGCAGAGGAGTATCAGGCTAGAGGGGATCACAAAGGTGCAGATTTCCAAGAAATGGAGGTTTCTAGAGTAAGTTGCCCTTGTGTGCAACCTGCATTGTTTCCGGGTCACAGTTCTTTTTCTAATTGATCATACATATGATACATTAATGTAAATTATTACAGGGGCTTGATAAATCCCCTTTTAGGGTAGAAAGTATATTACTTCAGTGTGCAGCAGGAAAATTTCCTGAGCTTTTGACAATACTCGTATGTAAAGCATAGTTATTTTGTCACCAATATCCACGACTCTCTCCATTTTCACTACTCAGCTGTGGAATGTGATAATAAAAATGGTTTAGACTGACCATACACACAAACCACTGCTGATATGTCTTTCCAGGTAGTTTTGTTTTCAGGATTGGTGGAGGACATGCACACGCTTCTATCAGTATGTTCACGAGGAAACAGCTTATTCTGAGTATCTTTCAAGACACTTGCATTGCTCAGGGAGATTAAATTTTATTTAAAGTTTGAGTGTGGAAATAATGTTTTCTGATGCTGATCTTGTCATCAAATTTTAAATCATTGTTATAACCTGTTCTGTAATGAGGAAAGATGCCAGAACTGAGGCTTATACATATTTAATTATTAATAGGGTGGAAAAAAGGCATACCCATAAACTTGCAAAAAGTCACAATGCTCATATTTGATGATAAGTAGGCAGGGTCCATCCAGAGTGTAGCTTAAATTTAAGAGTTGATATTTCCCATAAAGAAAAGGTCTTCAAATATAGAGATTTATCCTAATTGCCTATAGAACAATTCATTAATACTATCATTTTGCCTGGGTGATTAATAGTAGATGCTTACTGTAACATCTGGTTTCTTTTCCATCCCCTTAATCCTCACCTAGAGGCTCTCAACCACATCTTTCCTAACTGCAAGATCTGTAAAGTCAAGTATTTATATGCAGCATAATTCATCCACCTCACCTGCCCTGTTTATCCCTTCTGAATATCCTGTGAGCCTCCATCCAAACACTCCAGTCATAGAACTTGTTCCACCATTCCAACAAGTCTGCCTAATACCAATGATGTCATAGATCTGGGAAAAGGCCAATAACAGACCAGTGTTGGCAGAGTTATGAGAGTTAAATCAGAGTTATGTTATTTCTCTTACATACTGAGTTTCGACTAAGGCATTTATCACTAATGATACCTCACTGCCATCCTAGCCTTCCCTGGTCACACAGGAACAAGAGACAGAGAAATTCAGTCTAGAAGAACAGTGTTAGGAACTTCATGACAAAAGGACTGCTCAAATGGACAACTCTTCCTGTAACTAGCCGTGTTTTAATGCTGGATGTCTCCAAGGAAACAGATAACTCCTATGAACCTGCATTTCTGCAAGCATTTGAGGTGTGTCATGATAAAACATAGGAATGAGGCACTGATCTTTTAAATCATGTAATAAAATGAATAAGACAGCTTGATGATGGGATGCTGATTACCTGCTCTTAATTCAAAATGCTATTGATTTCTTATGAGCTCGGAAAGACTTTTTTTTCCCCTCTGGAACATGTCTTTTTCTAGCTGAAATAGTGTGGTGAGCCAGCAGAGATCAAAACTTTGCTTATGACTAAATTCACTCCTGCTGTTTTCCAAGTAAGAATGAATAATAAAAAAGATTGAGTCACACAGAAAGACATTTATCACCAGCATATCAAAAAATAGCTAATAGATGCCAGTTTAAGTGGTTATTATTTAATTATGTTAATTCAAATATTGCAATTTGGTGATTAAAAAAGTAACTGGTCTGTATGGTAATTTTATTTGAAGGGCTTCTGTTAATACTTAATCTTCAGCACTAAGATCTATATTAATGTTAAGCTAATGCAACATTGAAAATATGAATTAAGTAGTTAACTTGTAATAATTTAATAGGAGCAGTAAGATCACAGATCTTATTTAATTTGATTCTTAATTTGAATGAATTCCTTCAACTATTTGTCTTTTCTATCTTATCTTTCTTCACATTATTAATCCTTCCTGTCTGAATATCAGACAACCAGAATTTGATCAAAGTGTTCTAAAAATATTTTTTACAAATAACCTAAATATCACAATTGCTGCTGAAGCTGCAGCCCGTTTTTGTTTACAAGTCAAAAGTCCACTGTTAACAAGACCAAACTGTAGAGGCAATCTTCCTGGAGTAATTAAGTACCAGTGTAACTAATAAGCACATGTGCTAATAAGCACATTTTATGTTATATATTATATATATAGTACCAAAGATATAGTACTTTTCTAATCAGAAAAAAATTATCACAAGATTAGAAAAAGATGATATTTTGGCATCTACCAATGAAAAATCATCATCTAATCACACTTATATTCCTCAATGCAATCCACTGTATTTGCTTTATGTATTTCAAGTAACAGTTCTTAATCACTTTTTTTTAAGTAATCGGTTTTTCTAAAATTTCCAATGAAAGAACTGGCAATGAAAGACACATATCCAAGGTGAAAAAGAGGCAAACATCTGCCTCTGCAGATTCAAATTTCCTCTCTTGCTACTTAGACTGTTTAATTTGGGGCATGTGACTTGATCAGTGTTGAGAATCAGCACTCAAACTGTGATGCCAAGCCAAGAGACAATGTTTAGACATGGTTAACAGTAATAGGAAAATATTTTCACATAAAATAATTGTTTTATATCAGGTGGATGAAGATAATTTTATAAAACTTTACTTCATTGGTAATGAACTATTTCTCCCCAAAGAAAGCATTTACATCTTTTCCCGCCTGTCAGATTTTAAAAGTTTGTGATTGCAGGATATGTCACAGGAAGGGAACAAAAGAAAAAAAACCTAAC
Organism: Heliornis fulica; assembly: GCA_013399135.1. NCBI lineage: Eukaryota > Metazoa > Chordata > Aves > Gruiformes > Heliornithidae > Heliornis > Heliornis fulica. The sequence continues at coordinate 159,931 of VXBZ01001528.1, forward strand.
ACAACTAAAACAAAACACTCAGAAAAAAAAATCCATCAGTAGGAGAATCCAGGTCCACCAGTTGAGCCAGCAGTCTTACTACTCCTGTACCCAGTGGAAGTATTAAGAAAATGTGGACAAGAATGAGGGAAATGGGGATGCTCATCCTGGATGCAGCTAGTACACAAACAAGACTAAACAGACTGCGAAACTGTTTTGGGAGAAGGACTTTTGCTATGTGTTTTAGCAATACAGTATGACAAATGAGGATTTCTCATCTGTTGGGGCCCTGACCACATGCTGCCTAAGAACAAAGAGTCTGCAAGGGGAGTGACCGAGAAGATTGAGATTCGCGGGCTTTATGCATTAACCAATCAGGACCGAGTATTTGTTGCATAATCGGAAAACTATAACCAATGATAAGTTCACCCTTGCCGGATGTTCCCGGACACTGGGACCAAAGGGTCTATAAAGATGTGTGAGAGGGGAAATAGAGGGATTTGAATCTGCACCATGTTGATGTGTACTTTCACCCCGGACTCACGCCGTAATCGCGGGCCCCGGCACTCATCAAAATAAATATTCCTAACTAAGTAGGAAAGAGTTAAGTAAATAGGTAAGGGAAAGGATGTGCAATAATATTTCCTTTTAAGGAAATCAAGACAAAAAATTTTTTTTTGTTTTTTTTTGTTTTTTTCTCTCCCTTGGTTGGTCCTATGTTTTGTAAGTATTTCTGGATTAAATAGATGTCTTCAAATGGAGTTTCCGAGGTACATTGTTGGAATGAACTAAAAAAACAAAAAAACACCATAAACAGAATCCAGGCTAGCACATCATGGAAGTATACAGACCACCACAGTTGTGATTGAACTTGAGAATTTCCAGAAATCTAGTGATGCAATCCATGTGTTCAGCCTGAGGAAAGAACAGGTCCTTCTATTGAGTTCTCTGACCCTATGGGTACTATGGGAAACATTGTTAGCATGGTTAAGTGAAAACAGTTGGAACTTAATCACAAATCAGATGTGCAAGTAAAATCTGTGAGGAATAAGACTTTAAAAAAAAAAAAAAAAGAAGTAGATGTCTGTGGAATGCTTTATGATCTAAGAAAGGGCTATTTTTCCCTTGAAGATGTTTGTCCAACATCTTATCTCTAAGCTACTTCTATTGTGAGAGGATTTACATTTCTCAATATAGGATGCAGCTCAAAAAAGAGCTTTTTGAAGACACATGGATAAAAGGGAGTTCGATTAGTTACAACTGACTCTCCAGGCAAGTGCAAAAAAATACACAACATACTCTTTTAGTTCTTGCAGACTAAAAATGGGTCCTGTAAGAAAAGCTGTTTTAAAACTCGGGGGATGTTGTGAGGACCTTTATGAAAGGAAGAGGTATTTCATGTTATCTAGAGAAGCTTTGTTGTTTCAATGAATGCACTCTTTTATATGTTTAGATAGTTCTATAGAAAGAAGGGCAAGTTCTTGTATGCTTTCTTTACTGAGTTTTAACCTATTTTGCTGCAGGAATGAATGTTTCATTTATATAGATATGAAAAACTTCTAATCACATTCTGGGACCTAAGATGACAGCTTAGGTCAGTTTATAATATAAAATGACAATATTCTTCATCAGCTCATAGCCTAAAGAAACAACTTGAAGGCAAATTACTTTGTTATGTAAGAAAAAAAAAGAATTATTTTCTGACTTTTTATTATTGTTTTAATAAAATATACTACATGTAGTTATCCTATGTTCAAGATTTTTTGTCAACATCTTCTGCCTAAATCAAAGTCCTGAGTTTATACATAGTACACAATAATTCATTTGCCTTATCAGAGCTACTACAGATCTTGTGTTTATAGCTTAGCTTTGGTAAGCAAGAAATAAATTAAAAAAAAATGTACTTTTCATATGGTAATACAATTGGCATGTGTATATTTTGTGGCCAATTATGCTATTTCCTGGGATTGCATATTTGGCAGAACACCCAGAAGTCTAAAGCCAAAAATTGTCAGGGTCTCTAATTGCTTTTCTGAGACATTACTTAAGTTAAAATTCATACTTATTGTTTCTGTCAGTTTCTTGATCGACATAAATAAGCAGGAGCATCAGCTGGGTATTTAGACTCTGCCTGAAGAACTGGTCCAAAGTTTAGACAGCCACAGACAAATTGAAAATCTTCTCATTCCCCATTGCAGCTGCAAGTGGTTTGATTTTAAGTACTTATACATGAATAATGGACAGATAAAATAAGGATGTAATTTGTGACAGCTAACATGGCTTCCTTAAGGCTAAATCATGCCTGAAAAATTTGGTGGGCTTCTACAATGAGATTGCAACATTGGTGGTTAAGGGAAGATCAACTGATATAACCTACCTGTACTTGTGCAAAGTATTTGATGCTGTCCAAAAACCATCCTTGTCTCTAAATTGGAGAGACATGGATTTGACAGATTGACAACTTGATGGATAAGGAATTGGCTGGACAGTTACTCTCAAAGAGTTGCATTCAACAGCCCAATGTTCAAGTAGAGATCAGTGATGAGTGGCATTCCTCAAAGGTTATTATTGGGATCAGCACTGTTTAACTTTTTCAGCAACATGGACTTTGGGATTAAATGCACACTCAGCAAGATTGTTGGTGACACCAACGTGTATGATACGGTGCACATGCTAGAAGAAAAGGAGGCCATCCAGAGGGGCCTTGACAGGTTTGAGAGGTGGGCAGATGAGAACTGGATGAAGTTCAATAAGGCCAAGTGCAAGGTCCTTCACATTGGTCGATGCAGTCCCACACAGAAGTAGAGACTGGGCACCGAGTGTATGGAGGGCAGCCATGAGAAGGACTTTGGAGTGTTGCTACAGGATAAGCTGGACATAAGCAATGTTGCTTGCATTCCAGAAGCCCAACCATACCCTGGGCTGCATCAAAACCAGTGTGACCAGCAGATCCAGGGAGGCGATTCTGCCTCTCTACTACACTCTTGTGACATCTGATCTTAACACTGCATCCAACTCTGGGGTCCTCAGTACAAAAAAAAACCCCGTGGAATTGTTGAAGCAAATCCAGAAGAGGGCAGCAAAGATGATCAGAGGACTGGAGCACCTCTCCTGTGAAGACAGAGGTTCAGAGTTGGGCTTCTTACAGCCAGAAGAGAAGACACTGGACCTCATCTGAATACTGGACCGCCTCCCAGTATCTGAAGGGGGCTGACAAGAAATCTGGTGAGGGACATTTTGAAAGGGCATGTTGGAGTGAGAGGACAAGGGCTTTAAAATAAAATAAAAGTTATATTTAATTATATATTTAGAATAAATTCTCCACTGTAACGGCAGTGAGGCCCTGGCACAGGCTGCCCAGAGAAGCTGTGGCTGCCCCCTCCCTGGCAGTGTTCAAGGCCAGGCTGGATGGGGCTTTGGGCAACCTGGTGTAGTGGAAGGGGACCCTGCACATGGCAGGGGGTGGAACTAGATGATCTTTGAGGTCTGTTGTGACCCAAACCATTCTGTTATTCTATGTCTTTTTCCTTAGTCTCAAGACCAAAGTATTCAGGGTGGAGGGAGGCAGAAGATACTATGTAACTATATGTGATTAATTTGCAATTTAGAGGTTTGCATTTTTTGGCTTTCTAAGAGAACAGAAGGGTGATTTCAGGAAATACCACTCATGACCGGTGAAAAACAACTAGTCCTGGCTTTTCATTTCTTATCAAAGACAGGATCTATCAGTTTGAAGGAGCAGTGTTGTGTGGTTTCCTGCAAGGGAAAGGAAATCTATAGAATGATGGCAGCTCTGGCAGACCAAGGACATCATCAATAAAGGAAGAATTCCATGGTGACTGAACAAAGTGAGCAGAGTACGTTGGGTGATGGTAACCAGAGCTTAAAGGCAACATGTTCCTTGTAATAGTAAATAATTGAACAATGCTCATGAGTTTGTTTTCATTCATTTCACATTTATAAGCAGGTGGGCTTGTAGAATGAATCCTGCAGATAATTGACTACTGAAAGGAGTAGAGAGCTTTGCCAAACTGCTGGCAGCGAACAAGCAGAGTGTAAAAAGAGTAATCTTTGCAGAAAATGATGGCTTAAGTACACACATGATGTGTCATGAGCGCTATTTTGGAGAAGTAAAGCTAACAAACTAGAGGTATTCGAAACCTTTTGGTCAAGTGTGCTTTTGGGTGCCCAAAATGGATTGCTGGATCCCAAGCTTATGAAGTATTTCACACTATTTTATTGCATTGCAATTCCTGCTGTTTTCTGAGTTCTATTTTCTCATTAACAGTTCATAATGCACCTTGATGTGTGGCATATTCTTTCTCACGTTGTTTTCTGCCAATGTCTGTATTTCTATTGTGTCTGACTATGCTAAGTCAATGATTTTTAATTGTCAGCTTGATGCTCTAGTTGGAAAATGTGTCAAAATGTTTTGGTTGGATTTCAAGATTTCCATTTTCAGCTCTTGTTTACCTTTCTGCATATTCACAGATACCGCTCACTTCAGCTGCCAAAATTTCAGTAGATATCCTCTAAATATTGCAGCCTGCTAGCTCGAAACTTATCCTCCTGGATCTTGACCCCTATCCAATATACAAAGAATCTGATTTCTCATGGTGTCCATTAACTTTGTTAGTGCATAATATTGTATACTATTTTTGCCTGCTTCTATATTTCTCCTTTCTTCCACACCACCATGGAGTAGCAATGTAGAAGAAAAAATTAATTCCTACAACAGAATGCCTCAAAACACACTCTAGGCTTTTTAAATATAACAATTTTAGGTCTTTTCCAAATGGTTATATATTTAGATTACTTATTGTTTTAAAAAAGTACATACTGAAATTTTGGAGTTTAATTTTCACATAGTGCTTCTTCTCCATTAAAACTGTTAGCTAGTTGCTTAGAATTACCTTATAAGTTTAGATCTCTAGTAACTTTTCCACACTTTTGGATTTAATTTACTTTTATAATGTAAATATTGCGTCAAGAAAGGAGTAAGGAAAAAGACTTGTGACTATAAATGCATAAAGGCATAGGCTTTATTTTTCCAAAACAAAACAAAAACCACCCACAAACTACATTTAGATTTTTAAGGAGAAATACCAAACAAACAAGCTGAATATTAGTGTAAAGAATTCCCAAGTGCAATTATATTACCTACTCAAATTTGCTGCATTAAAGAAGTTTCAGGTGACTCTAAGCTATGTAATAGAAGCATGAAATATCTCTTAGAGAAAGCTTGAAATGGCCTCAAATACAATCAACATAATTTTAGGTATTGATGCTAACTCCTAAGGGCAAGGAAGGATGCTAATAAATTTGATTGAATAATTTAATGGTTTGAGTTAATTCTGGTAATCTTTTTGATCCATGCCATGCTATTGAATTTAATACAGTTAAGATCTAGACAGATGCAGAATAGGCAGGTGAAGGCAAAGAAGAAGGGAATTAAAAAGTAGATGTTACAGTAAGAATTTTACAAAAATGTATTGAATCATATTTACATGACTAAAGCTTATCAAGGCATGTCCCTGATGTGGATCTGCTTGAGTCCAGAGGAAGGCCAAGAAGATGATCAAAGGGCTGGAGCACCTTTCCTGTGAGAAAGCTGGAGAGGGACCCTTTAAAAGGTCATGAAGTGAGATGACAAGGAGTAATGGGTTTAAAATAAAAGAGGGCAGATTTAGGTTAGAAAGAAAGAAAGAAATTATTAGAAAGAAATTCTTCCCTTTGAGGGTGGTGAGGCCCTGGCAGAGGCTGCCCAGAGAATGACCAGGTTGGATGGAGCTTTGGACAACCTGGTCCAGTGGACAGTTTCCCTACCCATGGCAGTGGACTTTCAGCTACATCTTTACAGTCCTTTCCCCCCAAACCTTTCTATGATGCTAAGTCAATTTTGATATGGTGAAATAGGTAGTACACACCCTAGTACTGTTTATGCTTGTGATAAATAAGCCTCTCCAAAGCAATTTCCAAGCATAGATAGTGAATTAGAATAGACCAGGAACACTTAATTTCCAGCATGTAGTGGAGACAGGAGTCAATACATGCCAACTGGCTTTTCTGTTGCAGATGTGTCTTGAGCAGGTCTTAACTTCTAGTAACAGACATGGAAGAAGGACTAGGAAGATGTAGCAAGGAGGATCTGGGAGTTAATATCTTGTATCGAAATGGAAGTTTGAGTATGGAAAAATCTCTAAAGGCGGATAGTTGATCTTTAAATAGAAAAAAAGATTGTTTTGATGCCTGCAAAACAGATCAAGGGGAAATTGATCTACTGGATGCCTCATAAGATACAGACAATTTGAAAAGGTTGCAAAACTGTGCAAAAAAGTACTTATTCAAATGGAATAAAATGTCTTCTCCTTGGGTTCCATTAAACACATCTAAATTCACTTTATAGTGTGTTAATACATATTTAAAGCATAATTTTTTTATCATCTTAGAACATAGTGTTCTAGGACTTGTATAAGGACTTGTCAGGTGAAGCTGATTTAATTGTGAAGAGCTTAACCAAGATTTACTAAGACTCTGCTGATGAATACATAAATTAGAGAATGATGTGTTAAAAGTCTCACGGACAGTAGAAAATATATAGGGTCTACTCAGTGATTTACTTATGATGAAGAAAGAATGAGACTTCCATTCTCAACTACAGGAGATTGGGCCACTACGGTTGATAGAGAGTTAATTATACTAATACATTTACAAAATGGAACTTCTTTGGGCACATGCAAACTAATTTGTTTATGGTGTGTGAATTTTAATTGGGGATGATAAACTACAGTTGCTTATGGAATTTTTGAGTCTTTTGTTTTCTGTTAATGCTTAATTTAAGCACATCAATAAAATGGAGAATTGTGTTTATGATTTTTCACATTCGTTTTTTAAAGAAGTGTATGTGAGCAGCATAGCTATACCAAGCAAGACTGATACAGGAAAAAAAGAATACTTTTCACATTCACTATCCTTTGAAGGCAGAAAATTACTTTATCCTGTAATACTTCAGACATTAAGGTAGAATGGTGACATGATGAATAATATGCATGCAAGCATTGCACACTGCACTTGGTAGCTGTTGTAAACAGTCTATTAATCTCTTTCATTAAATGCAAGAGAATCAGAAATTTAAAATTGGGCTGCCACAGGCTTATCAGCCATCTGGTGTCTAAGGTTATTTCTAGTGCTCTGCTGGATTGACCCTGGCCAGCAGCTAAACCCCAACTCAGCTGCTCAATCACATCTCCATGATGGAGAAAAGAATTGGAAGGGCAAAAGCAAGAAATCTTGTGTGTCAAGATGAAGGTAATTTAATAAGTGAAGCAAAGCAGTATGTTCAAGCCAAACAAAATAAGGAGTTCATTCACTACCGTATCTGCAGGCAGATGTTTAGCCATTTCCAAGAATGGCTAAATGGCTAAACATCTTCCTTCTCTACCTGAAACTTTATTGTTGATCATGACACTCTGTGGTTTGGAATATGCTCCTGTCCTGTTTGGGTTTCTTACCAACTTCTACATACCCCCACCCTACTTGCTGGAAGCAACTGGGTCAGGAAAAAGGCCTAGAGGGAATGCTGACACTGTTCAGCAATCGCTAAAACATTAGTGTGTTATCAACACTGTTTTAGTCACAAATACAAACCACAGAACTATAAAGGATATGAAGAAAGTTAACTCCATCCTGTCCAGAATCAGTAAAATTCTGACACTTTATTCCATGCAACTTATGTAATGCTCACATGATACACCTTGCAGTATGTCCTCACTAACTACCACTTACCCATTACCATCCTTTGACATATGCACAGATATTATTCCCTTAGTCCATTGTGCCACCTTTATATCACAGTCCACAAACTGCAAAACACAGGCAAGTGTAAAATATGTATGGACATGGGTTTACACACATCCTTGTCAGGCAGTAGTTCCATGTTATACTTTGTTTAATTAAATATAATTAAAAATTTCTTTGTAGAACTCCAGACTGAATCCTTTGGTCTTGAGACTAAGGAACACAGAGTCACAGAATGTTTTGGGTTGGAAGGTACTTCAGAGATCACCTAATTCCAACCTCCTGCCACATCAGGGACACCCTCCACTAAGCCAGATAGCATGATGAAGCCCTGCTCTCCTGGACATGGCTGAAAACCCACCCACCCATCATTCCTTGTTTTGCTTTGCTTACACATGTGGGCTGAGAAGCTGGGCAGTTTGGGGGTCTTATGCAGCAGCTGGGGTCTCACATAACATCAACTCTGGGTATACATAAATTGTACTGCTTGCCACATGTGGGGTTGTTTTTGGGTTTTGTTTTTTTTTTTGCACATATGTCCTATTAAATGTTTTTTTATCTCACTCCATGAGTTCTCTCCATGAGTTCTCTCGCTTTTGTTGTTCTCTCCCCCATCCCAGTAGTGAGTGAGCAGCTGAGGGGTGCTTAAGTGTTGGTTGGGGCTAAACCAGGACAGATGCATTACCAATAGGTCCTGTATCAAAGAAAGTACCTGACACCTCATGGCAGATCTGTTGATTAGGAGCTGTGAGTGCGACAGGATAGATTATCTGCCTTCATTGTTTGCTGATTATGGGTTCAACAACATGAAATCTTTTTTGCTTCTTTGCCTGTTTGCTTTTTGCCTTTTGTTTTGCTGTCAAGTCAGGAGCGAGAATGTCTTAAACTCCTCACATGGTAGAGGGCTTTACACAAGGTCAGAAACTGACATGTATAGAAAACCTTCTAAAGTAATGTTTGTATACAAAAGGAACTCAGAGTGGGGACATTGACAATTCTGCGATAGTTTCAAATCTCTTACCTTCATTTATTTGAGAGTTTCTCCAGCTAATGAAAAATCCTTCCTTTAAATTGTTTCTTGCTTGTCTACTGTATTGTCCCCAAACAAGCCTAATTAGCCTGTGTTCATTCCATCTTATGTTAGGCATATAAGCAAAATAGATTATTTGAGAATCTATTTACCTAAAGTTCCCTTTACTCTCACTAGAGACAGGACCTGAATCATCCTCTCTCCATCAACTGTAAAGGAAATTGAGAGTAGCTCCTGAGTTAGAGTACTCCATTGCTGACTGAGACAGCAGGGATTAATTTGGACCCTAGACTGCCAACAGTTTAAGTACAGGTCTAGGAGAATGCAGCTGTGCTTGCCCTAGCCAACAGGAAAGTACAGTAGGAGCAGATCTGCAGAGTAAAATCTGAGTATGCTTGAATTCACTGACAGGATTTTATTCTGGAGTCCTGCCTGGATCCCTACTCATATGCCCCTTTGTTGTTGGAATCCTTCTCCTGGAGATCAAGTTATCTTCCAAGTTATCTTGTGCTGAAGGGAATCCAATTTGCACATGACCCAAAACCAACCACCAACAATAAAAATATCCAGCACCAAAACCTCAATTTCCTCCATACTAGATTTTGTATCCAGAGAAGACTGTAATGATGTAAATCTAGTGCAGGTTGTAGTGATAATCAAGAAATCAACTTCAATAGTTTAGCAATGGTTCAAGTTTAGAGTCACAGGTACATGGCTTTAAATGAGCAAGAAACTCAGGAGTGTTCCAGAGCAACTTTTTAGGAACATACAGGAAACAGAAGGAAAAAATAAAGCATTAAATAAAAGGCTGAAATTGAAAAAAGTGACTTGAGACAGAAATTAAACAGATTTTTTTTCTTCTTGAGGAATGTTGTAGCATGAAACATCAGCAAGCTTTGGGTTTAGAATTAGTCCAATGCTTCTCCAGAACTGTAATATTTTCCATTACATGAAGGCATACTTACAAGCCTATGCTACAGAAATTTCTAAAGAGTGGCTCAGACAAACAAACCAGAATAAATATCCTCCTTCAAATCAGCTGTAGCATATCAAATGAATATTATTGGGTCTTACATTTATTTTACCTATACAGGTCCATGTTGTCAGTACATTTCTGGAGCTGTAAAACAGGTTAATACAATTCACTTTAAAAAAAAAAAAAAAAAACAAACAAAAAAACAACAAACCAACAAACTGACAGCAAAATATTTTGAGTTGGAGCTGGCAGCTTGTTGTAGCTGCTAGTAATTAGGCTTTGTTGCCTGGGCCACCTTCTTATTTGACTTTGCAAATTTTTATTTGAACACCAACTGTTAGAAAGCATATGGACTGCCATAGTAATCCCATATGCTGGATGATAGCTGGCAGTTATCTGTGCAGGATTCAGACAATGACAAGATTACAGAATGCTTTAAAGTCTACATCTAGTTTAATAGACATCCCTGAAATTTTAAAGAGCAACAGGAGTAGATTTGCTGCCTTTAATGTTTCCTGTTTTTCTTTGGCTTTTAAATGAAAAATTTGGTTTTTGTGCACAATTCAGGCCTTTAAAAGAATTCTTAGTACTATGGACAAATGTACACTGCCATTAATTGAACATTATTTCAACATTCACCTTTATTTGAGTAATGCACCTTTGTTATCATTTTTGTACTGTATTACAGATGGTTTTGGACAAGCTTCAAATCAATGCAAACAGCTTAAATCTAGGAAATTACAGGTCTTTGCAGTAATATTGTGGAAAACAGTTCTAATCAAGTATTTCTATGAATTTACTACACAATTTTTAAAATACACGCTTGCTGTGATATGCTAAGGAAATGTTACTGGAATAGAATGCATTTTGAGAATAGTAAACTAATAAAACATCATTTTATCTCAAGTAGTACAGTTTTTGAATTTGAGTTTGAGGGCATCTTCCCCTAAACCCAACAGATCATTACTTGTTTCATTTAAATCCAACATTATATTTTATTTCTTCTTTGATTAACAAAATGCACTTTAGTCCTGTTAACAGCCTGGAATTTTTCAAATTCTTGCCCATCTAAAAGGCTCTTAACACTTTGAAGACTGTAATTTAAGTAGGAGGATACAAAGGACTCCATAGAGCAGGTAACAGTTTAATTTTCTTCAAGCACAAATATCCAGTTTATACAGAGCAGGAATAAGTTGCCTGGTGAAGTATGTTGACCATAAAGAAAAGAAATTATTTTTTAGAAAAAAGTGAATGCAGATATTCATATCCATGGACAGAGAAGATCAACTGTAAGATTACTTTTCTGTTAGAAGTTTCCATGTAACCTCCAGAAGAACGTAGTCTCTTTTTTAAAGACAATGCAATGACATGCAGACTTCCCAGCTTGGATGTTAAAAGAAAAAAAAACAAACAGCAGCAATAGCCTAAAATCTTTCCTTTAGTTATTAATATTTTGGCCTGAGCTGATTTTCAGTTTAGCAATCAGCTCATAGCACAATAAATTCACATCTGCCTGTACAGATTAAGCATAATATTTTTTCAGATATGAGGATGCCAGGAACAACATAAGTATTGACACAGAAAATGTTATTAATAACATTTTAATGCTATGTTAATACAATCTTGTTGGTAGTAATGAGAATTTAAGAGGCACTTTCAATCTCTTTAAGATTTGTGATATTTCACAAATAAGAAGATATTTGCTTATATTTCGAGTATTATTTGAGTAATTATTCTAATTTCCTCTCAAGAATGAGCTTCAAAATCAAAATCATAGGCAATCACAAGATATCCTTAAAACTAGCACATTTATATTATGCCTTTCTTTACATTCTTCAGGCTTATTATGTAATTTAGGATACGCATACGAACAAAAAGCTGTGAGTACCCTGAAAATTACATATTGTAAAGCAAAGAAATAATTCATCAAGACTCAAATTACCTGCACATGTACGTTTCACAGAACAGAATTTTTCCAACTTACCAAAGATACAAGGGAGAAGTGGACCCACTTTTTATTTCAGGAAGCTGAATATTCATCTTTTATACCAAGATAATGTATATTAAAAAAAAATAAACAAAAACAAACCACAAACAAACCAAACCAACCAACCAAACCCATCCTAAGCCAAAGCTATTACTAACAAAAAGGGGTTTGACAATGAGTTTTTGAAGTCATAGGTGTTAACTAAGTGACTTTCCATCTTCATCTGCTTTTGGGAAAACATCCAAAAGCTTCCTTTCATATTTGAAAATAAGGGATCCTTGCTGAAACTCCTTTCACCAGTATGCTAGAGAATGATTAAAAAAAAACTATGCTACAGAAAGTGTTTCTGATTGCTGTGTGATTTATGTATTGTCTTCATATGATAGATTCAAAAACATACATGATAAGGATGTTACTTTGAGACATACCCGTTTTGGCATGGACAACAAACATTCTTCCAAGCAGAGTGTGGGAGCCAGGCATGGGACAGATGTACTTTAATAACAATAGTTTTTGTGTGTACACTGTGGAGCACTTTGACAGTATAGCCACAGTCAGCCTGTGTGAGCTACTTTTAAGGCTGGAAAACAGGGCCTGGAAGTGTTAAGTTTAATGACCTAGATGTGTCCAGAGCTTTCCTGTGAAAATAGCTATGGAGCAGGTGGTGAGACAGTGATAAAAGAAGGTTCTGTGAGCTAACCTCTCCCCTCATGTCCATTGGTGTCTCTGCATTTGTTTGTTCTTTATCAATAAAAAAACACTCCTTCTTGCCTTTACACCACTGCTTAGACGATTGTGGCTAGAAACATAAAGTGAAATAATAGAAATAGAGTAGAACAGATTAGTCTTATATTGCTTAATATTTAATTGCTGTTCTTATTTTATAACATAAGGCATGCCATTATCATGCATGTAGCAGCAAGTATTACGGATGTTATAGCTGCTAAGAATCATCATAATCAGAATAAACTAATTCTAGACCACCCGTATATCTTCAGCTCATATAATCTATTTTCTGCACTATTAGAAGGATATTGATTGATTTGGATCAGAATAAGGAACATGTTTTTCAAGTTTGATAGATTCCACCATAAACAAATTTTACTAAATGTCAGACAAGGAGTTACTGCTTTCTATCTAATGGATCTTCTTGCATTATGCCTTGAAGGACTGTATTGAATCACTGAGAAATGCTGGTTAGGAGTTACAGCCATAGGTAGCACATTTTCTAACCCTAAACTGAGTCCTCATTGAAGAGTTTTTGAGCCTCATTCTGTAAACTCTCTGCAGTCTGAGATGATCCTGGGGGAAGGTGGGATAGTTTTTTTTTGGGTGAGTGATTGACAGGAAAATTAAATAGCAGACCAGATATGAAAACAGGAACTGAGAAAGGGAATAGATTTGCTTTAGACATGAAACGGAGACATAAAGTGTACTTTCAAAGTGCAAAGAAACAAATAAAAACTCCAAAGCACAGTATTAAAAATTAAAATGGTGACAAATTCCTAGTTGCACAACAAATATGAAATGTGACCAAATTCCAAGTCCTTATTAGTTTAAGTAAGTATGGTATAGTGAGTATTTTTTTTTTCACTTAATCTAAGCGATAGAAAATAAGATACAGTGCGTGGAAATTTATAGCTCCTACAGGAAGAAAGAATCCCACTGGAGAAACATGTTAATGGTTGGTAAATGTTGAAATATTTATAGCTGATACTCAGATAAGAACCGCACTATCTGTGACACAAAATAAGTGTCCTAAGATACGTACATTTTGAGGCCAAGCAACTTGTTATCTTGTGATCAACTTATCAATAAATTAAGCCCAAGAATATTCCAAAGTTGTTTATAGACAGAAGTGGCAGGGGTGACATATATATATATATATGTATATATATCTGTAAAATTGTTCTAGAGAAAACCTGACTTGTCTTGCATTTAACTCAAGGAACTGAGAACCTGACATGATCAAATACCTGGGAACATATGTAGTATTATCATTTAATTCATAAAGCCAAACGGTGCTAGAAAATAGGAAAAATTATATTTGCACTGCTACTTTGAAAAATATTTTCCTTTACAAAACTGTGCTCCAGCTGATGGAGCCCATAGCTTTTCACTATCACAATGAACATATTCTTCAGCATGCCAGGAAAAAAAAAAATAAAATAAATCCGGATTATAATCTCTTCCATCAAATAAGAACAACTAAGCAATTTCTACCTGAACTTTATCCATTTTAGGGTCCGATCCCTTCAACTAATGTAGAGTGATTAAACATATTTTGTGTCATTGATTATTTGCCAATAAAGAATACAGCAGCTAAATGTGATCAGTTCAGCATTCTAGTCTGTATTCTTACCAGAAGTAGCTAAACAAGATTTTAATTTGATATAGATTGAAATGGTTTATTAATTTGTCAGACACATAATTAACTGGCGGTTGATGACCTGTAAATTCAGATCAGTATCAGAAGTAGAACAAACTTCAGTACTAGACACAAAATGCTAATTTATATTACAAGTGTACACTACCCTCTATAACTAAACCCCCAAAGCGCCCATCCTGTCCCCACTCTAGGTTACATGCACACATGTAACCTAGAAAAGGCCAAGTGGGTTACACACACAGATGGATGTGCATGCATACACCAACACCCCCCCCACACACACACCATTCTGGTTTGCCTGACATCAGAAGGCTTCTCTGGCCCCCATGGGGAACATGTTCTATTACTTGCCCCGTCTCCTCTCCAGTAGAAATACTTATGCTTCCATATTTTTCCAGCTTGTGCTTTCTTAGATTTAAAAATCCCCATTTTTAGTGTTTCCCTATTTAACTCTTTAATCCAGTGGATGGCTGCACACTTTAACATGATCATTTTTTATCAAATGACTCCTTAGACAGTTTCAGTGCCCAGCCCCACCCACTGACTACACTGGGATATTCCCATCTTAACAGCTGCAGTTGTCTGAGACCTTTCACCAAAGATGAGCCTTGCAATAATTTACATACATAAGGTATGTACTCATATGAAATTAAAATATGATGACTTCTTTTGATTTTCAGTGCTCAACTTTGCTCCCTAAGTCATACAGTGTATTTTCTTTTATTTACTCCGAAGCATCTATAAGCAAGACATCTTGCTGGAACTGGCTTTGTCACTACAGAGATTTCAACAGCCAGTAGTCTCCTGCCTCCAGATTTTTCAAGATACCTGGAATATCTGCAAGACTATTGTTGATGTTCCATTGGTTCCCATCATTTCGTTCTCTGTAGTAAGGTTTCAGATAATTTCAGAAGACAGTTCCTAATGGATCTTAAGAACTTTGGAATCATGCGCTTTTGAACTTTCCTAGCTTGATGAAAATAAAAATGTCTGGGTTTACTAGTGGAAATAGTAACAAGATAGACATAAAAGATGGGTGGAAGTATGAAGCAGGCAACCTTTAATTTTTGTTTGATTACATTTTTAGATTAAAACCAGAAAAACAGAAAATGGTTAGCAGATAAAGACAAATATTGGTGAGCTGAATAGTATATGGGTGTCATTGTTTTATGTGAATAATATCTTCAAAGAAAATAAATAGTTCAGAAAATAAGTAGCTCAGAAAATTAATAGTTCAGTACTACTTAAAACAATACTTATGTATTCTACTGACTTCTACTAATCTGAATCATGTGTTCATGATAACAGTCAAAGCGTGCACAGAGGAAGAAATATCGAGGAACATGTGATTTCATTACTCTATCTCAAAAGTCAGGGCTCTAGTCAGAAATCCAGCAGTGTATTACAAAAGTGGGATCAGAAGAAACAGCTACTTCTCCAACCTAGACCAGGTACCAAAGCATTGATTCTGAGAACACTACTGAGCTCAAATCAAAATAAGTTCTGTCCAGGACTTCATTAGAATTTTAACTTTTTTCTTAATTTAAAAAAGCTATTTAATTATATTTGATTAGCTGTCACAGATGTGTGGACTAAAGATATGGTAAACTGTTTTTTAAACACATATTGCATTATATTCTATACAATTGGGAACTCCCGGTAAACTATTACTTAATTTTGCTAAAACTAAGAGGAAGCAGGAACTTTCAATTTTATTACATTTAGGTCTGTGTGTGTGTGTGAGTTTTTGAAGAAGGGTCATTGCAAATACTTATCTACTGTCTTATTTATTACAGAATCATTTATTAGAGCATAAGGTGTTGAGAATTTTGAAAGCATAATTAAAATCCCAGTTTTGAGGAACCTGTAGCTTAAGATATCATTTTCTAACAGTATTCCCTCAAATAGTCAAATGCTCTTCTGCTCTCCCACGGCCACTGCAGGGCAAGGGCAGTATTTGCAGTCAGAGTAGCTTAGGTTAGAATTCATGCCTGATGCCAAACTTCCCACTTCTGTCATTCATCCACATTTCTAGTGCTCCCAAGGTATTACTCATCTCATCTCACATTAGTTGGCTGTTATTTAGACCTCTAATCCTCTACTTCTAATCTTGTCTTCCTGTGTCCATGGAGAAGGTTTCTCCAGGGGGTAAATCATATGAACCTTTCTCAGAAGTGTGCTTTATAATGAGTTCATTTACCCTTTGAGAGAGACTTCGCCCAAACATCAGCTTCCCCCCCCCACACACACTATTAAAGTAACATGGGGTGGCTCGTTTAAACACTTGACTTTTATGGTTGAAATTATGTGAACTGAATCTTTCCCACACACATAGTCACAATTCTGGGGGACTTGCAGGACATATGAGGTAGGTATGAACAGTGCACATTCTCTATGGAAATAGATGCCTGTTTCCATGACCCTCAGATACAATTATGCAATACAAACCAATTTTTCTGTGGATATTGAGGAAAGAGGTAGTCAGCATTTGTTGGATGATGAACAGCCTTGTAATGTTTTCTCTGTATACAATTCATAAGCACACAATTATTACCTAACAGGCAAGGTAAACTATTTGGAACAATCAGACTAACAGCCTTAGCATACTCACTGACAAGGTAACCTCTGCTGTCTGGTGGTTGTCCTTCAGCAGGTAAAGAAATGTTAGTCTTAATTACTCCTCCACAATCACACAATTGTTCTTCATAAAACTGTGACTTGGCTCACAGACAGATGAGCCTTATAAAACTGAGACATAGAATCACAGAATCACCTCAGTTGGAAAAGACCTTTAAGATCATCGAGTCCAACCGTTAACCTAGCACTGCCATCCCACCACTAAACCATGTCCCTAAGCACCTCGTCCAGCTTCATGGATACTCAGGTTTGCATCTTGGAAAGGCCATTACCTGACCTTGTCAGGCTTTCAGTACAGAGCAACAGAAGTGATTCTCCTCATTCCTGCCAGGTATGACATTTTCACCTATTATTTGCTGAGGATATTATTTACTCTCTCCCTGAATCCGCACTATCTGGAGAATGACATAACTAGAAACAAATCTACTTCCACTAGTCAATGGGGTCACTGGAACACCACCTCAGGCTTGTGCCTGGACTGCGTACAGGGGTTCAATATTTGGCTTTCTCATCCTGTTTGTTCTCAGACAGTCCTCCTCTGACAGCAAGTAGCAGCAGTTCAGTGTACATAGAGGCTATTGGAAATACAGTATCAGTCACAGTTCCAACTGCATACAGGATAAAGCTGAATTTGTGGCGAGCCTTATGCATTCACTGACTGCTTAAAATCTTAATACTTAGACATACCTATTTGCAAAACAAAAATGGAAAAAGTAAAATCTTATCAAAGATTAAGACATGGAGGACACCCCTCCCTCCCATATTTTTTATGAACAGTTAAAAGAGAAACAGTTAAAAGCATTCCTGAAACATTTAACCGATTGATAATTTTCAGTTGTGTCACACAAAAGGCAGTCTCTCAGTTCTTCCTTAAGTCACTGAAGCTTCTACATGAACAACAGTATTTGCAAGCTTAAATTAGTGTAAGTTATCTTTTATACATAATCAGCTGTGTATTCTGCTGTATTCAGCATTGATGCAGCCTCACCTTGAATAATGAGTTCAGTTCTGGGCTCCGCAATTTAGGAAGGATGTGAATGTCCTTTAGTGCTTCCAGACAAGGGCAACAAAGTTGGTGAAAGGGCTAGAGGGAATGTCCTATATGTCTATATACTCCCTACATGTCTATATATTCCTACATCTACTTACCTAGAACAAAAACATGCTAAGCTTTCACTCAAGAGGCAGATTTTAAAGTAATAGTAATGCTTATGATGTGTGGAATCAGTTATGTGTGAAAGAAGATCTTGTAAATAAACATAATTTTGAAAGATTAGGAGAATGTCTACCAGCAAAACTCTCCCCAGTAAAGAACACTAGTAACACTTCTTTGATATTGAAAAAATGGTGAAGGCTGCTGGTATAAATGAGTTTCAAAGGGTATAAATAGAAGCAAAGTTTCCTTCTGGTCTGAAAGCTGAAATAAATTTGAGAGACAATTTAATAATTTATATTCATAAAAACATCTGGCTCTGATTCTTCTCTGATCCTTGCAGGTTTTACAAGCAGGCTCTGCTGCCTTTGCATAGTTACCGTGGTACATACATAAATGAGAAGACAGCCAAACCTTTCCTTTGAATTTAAAGTCTCTTCACTCCTTCCTATTTGATTTTTACTTATTTTGTCTTTCTTCATGCCTTTTTACCTTGAATTATTTTCCTGGTTGTGAGATTAAACTGAAATTATATGAGTGAGTCCTGATTAATGTCAGTACTTTATCTACATTAATTTAAATCAATTAAAATATTTTTTTCCAAATAATTTTGTTATTATACAAAAATTACCATCTTGTTTCAAATTACATTCATTAGCCTATTAACTGAAGCACTTCTAACAAACAGCTCAAAAAACAGGGTGAATGTATATTGCAGGGTAATTCAGCAGCTTCTATGTTTTAGCATATCTACAATATAATGTATTTGTGTACATACTTGTAAATACTTGTGCTTAATGTACATACACAGCTGGAGTCTGAGTTTTTCCTGTTTACCTTTCTGGGGCAAAATCCAAAGAGTAAATCCAGAATAAAATCCAAACTAATCATGTTAAAAGAAGCTGAAGTAAAATATGAAAAATTCAAGGTAACATATGTGACAAAATCTCAACCAGATTATCTAGACATATATTTTGACCACTTTATTTACAGAAATGGTTTTGTCAAGTCTCTTGTGACTCAAGTAGCCAGATTGAGATCTGTATTATTTTTAAGGTTTGAATAATTGACTGAACTTTTTATTACAGCAGAAATTCATATGAGAACCAATGTTTTATAAAGATACCCCAGTAAGCTGTCTTTATCTTCTCTATGTTTGAAATTTTGCCAGTAGTAAAAAAGTGGAAAAACGTGACTCTTCGGTGAAAGGTAACTGTGATATGCATAGAATTCAGAGACAGAATTGAAATGTGTAGTTTAGGCTTGACACCTGAAACTGCAACAGTGCAGCCAACGTTCAAGGCCATTAAACTTACCAGAGGCAGAGCAAGTACGCAGTCATATCTGCATTACATAAATACACTGTTCAAACCACGGCGGTGAGAAGATAATCTTCTGTTTATTTATTAAAAACAAAGCTTTTGGAATAATTAGGATATTTATACTGATTAAATTTTCTAGCTGATATGTTTCTAAGCAGTATCTAGACTAAAATAATGGAAAATCCTAGGGTGGGGATGAGGTGCAGGGGGAAGGCAACTTTGACACCAACACTGTTTCATCTAACGGGCATAAAGAATATGCAGATTACTTGGAAAGACTTTTTTGTTCCTCTTTTCTCCCAGTGCCAGATACTTAGATTGTGGAATACCCATGAGTAAAGCCCAAACATAAACCTCTCTGATAAATGATTATAGTTCAAAATCTTTCTTACAATTACTGCTCTTCTGTATTTATACAAGTCAGATGTGTATCCGCGATAGGTAGCAAAATAGAAAAAGACAGGCTTTCTGAACAGGAACATCTAGCTTCTAAATATTTATTCAGCATTTACCATTTGATAAGTATTACAGAAATATCAAATTATAAGTGTAAAAAATATTTTTATTTTCTTTTTAGCCTCTTCTTGACATATCCAGGGAGAAACCTCTTTGACATCTGTTGGGGCCCGAGCAGCTTTGTCTGAGATATACTTGGTGTGGGCAGTCAGGCAGCAGTAACCAAGGTCAGTGAACGAGGGAAGTTGCTGATGTGGCAACTAAGTTGGGGAAGTTCCAAGAAAGGAGGATACCTGCCTGAATAGGGGTGTAGCTATAGAAGATAAGGTAGCCAATCAGCTTAGCTTGTGATGCGTGTGTGGTGGGTGTACGGAAATGGTTTCCTATATAATGTCACGGAGTTTGCTAATAAAGTGGAATGATTCTGCATCATATCGATGTGTCTGGTCATTCTCGGCTCGCATGCAACTGAAGGACCCCGGCAGACATCCTCTAAGGAACTAGGGAAAAAATACTTTTTTGTATTTTTATGAGGAATTTACATTATTTTACATTTTCACTGCATGCCTTTAACTTGGCAAATACAAAGTACATCTGTATAAGTACATGGAAAACCAAGAACTATAAAAGTCCTTCATGCTTGATGACTTAGTAACTAAAAAGGCAAAGAAGATGAAAAATATGAAAAATACATAGTAAGTGTCCAAATGTATGTTTGTTGTACATTTAATATGCCCAATTCCCCTCTGTTTTATACCTTTGGTCTTACAAATTTTCTTACTTCTATTTAAACTGTAATTGGTGTTGAATTAGATTCCACAGCACAAACATTATCTTTTCAATACCTACAATACTCCACTAAATGTTACCAAATCTACATATATTATTTCTTAACTCCCCAGGTTGTAGGATGCACTGGGCTAGGCTTCAGTGGCCAGACAGGAGCTAGTTAGACCTTATATTTGTGGGACTCAGTAACATCCTTCATGGGAGCTACCTAAGCAACAGACAAAGAAGTCTAGGAAATGTAAAAAAACACCCGAGCTCAACAAAGAGGTCATTGATGGATAGGAAATATCAAACACAGGTATTTTTGTAAAATGGTTCCTTGTTCTAAAAATTGAACTTAATTCCTGACAGCAATTCCTTTTCCCTATTATCCATGATGTAGCAAATTTTGAGTCCTTATGTGGAAATCCTTAGCATTTTTGAAACTATTCCTATTTCATGCATACTTGAAGTGGTGCTAAACTGCAGAGAAGGCATGGGGGATATTTAGGGGCGTGTCAACGATTTGTTTGTTTTTAATTTAGTACCCTGGGACAGTGTCCTTCAATTGAATACCAATTATATTTAGTTTCAGCTGCAAAAGTGGTTATTTTTTAAAAAAATAAACAAGGTATACACAATTCTTATGGACAAACTAATTCTGTGTACCAGATGACTGTCCTAGTTATATCACATCCATCTTTTTAGCCTTGGTAGATGACAGTTCCTTGCACAATAATCAGCTTTAACAGAAGTTTGAACTTGGAAACTAGGGACAAGAATTGCATCATGGGAGGAGGATATATGCAATGCATCAATTTAAAATGGGGGAGGAGAAGTGGCCTAATGAAATGAATTGCTTTACTTTCTGTCATTGAGAGAGATACACTCTGAAGAGAAGTTCAGATTTTTATTATATTCAAACTGAAAAATTCTGTCTTCAATATCTTTATAAATTTGTGTTCAAAAGAGAACTGCCCTGGATATTTAGCAATTCCAGAAATCAACCAAAATTACATATTACATATGTAATATTATATAATTTGTACTTATCACTTACTCTTGCAAAAAAATATAATTGCCCAAAGTTCTGGGTTGTATACCAATGATGAAACACTGCCACACATTCCTGAAATATCATTCAGCGGACTGAACATTATTGTGTATTAAAGAAGGCTGTGGAGGGTATTTTTTGTCCCCAATTGTAATCAAAAAGTAATCAAACCGACTGCATGTAAGGCTAACTACAAAGGCTAAATTGTTGTATCTTAAGTACGCCGCTTTTTTTTTTTCCTGGGACTCAATACTTTATTAAAAAAATCCTGATTTTTTTAATCCTATAATCAAGAATATGTTATTCAACAGTTAGGATATAGTTATGCTTACTTGATTTTTTATGCTCCAGTGAGATGGATCGCTATTTATTTTCTAATTTACAAATAAACTAGTTTTGATTTTTTTCAGCCTCTTCTCTCTCAATTTCATAACCCATTCAAGTACTTTATATGATGAAACAATGCACCTCTAGAAATCTTCATACATAAGAGTGTAAATATTACATACATATCAGGTTGATAAAATTCCTTGAATGAAACATATACACTGATTCTATATGCATTTTATAATCACTGTATCAATGCAAAACAAACAAAAAAAATTACTAGTCGTAACTGTTAAATATAGAACTCATAAGAAGACAATTTATTCTCTACTTCATCCAGCATCCTATGTGATTTATTTTTTCCTTAAATAAAGTTGAATGGCAAAAGTGCCCTTCAATAGCTGTATGGATACCTAACAAGCAGTTCAATGTTTTCAAACACGCTAAGCTACCATGAGGTCTTGCGTACTCCTATTTAACCAAGCACTTGGCATGCATGAAAATAAGAGCACTTTCGTGAGCATTTGAGTATGCATATAAAAGCCTAATTATGATACTTTCTAAAAAAGAAATATTATCTGTTTTGTTTAGCCAAGCATTTTAATGAAGACAAGTGCCTTTCACAGGGAAATTTTAGAAAGACAGTTCTAAATGGTAGGGAGCAAAGCACTTGGGTCAGGAGTCTGGTACAAAAGGCCAATCAAGGTGGAATTTAGTCAAGAGAAATACACCTCAGTTACATATTTAAGAAACTGATTTGTAGTGGGAAGGACAACAAGAGTTTCAATATTATTCATTAAATGTAAAAAATGCAGATTCTGGGTTTGCTGCATGATGGAAATAAATGCAAATAAACTCAAGCTTTCCTGCAATTCACTTTTATTTACAAAACTTGGAAAAACATTTGTAGTAAGCTAAAAGAAATAATGCTCTATGTAACGTCCTAGAGTGAGCAAACAGAAACCAAATAAACTTTACTCACTTTGTTTTTAATGCCTGTTACTACTTAAAAAATTTCTTAGCCATAAACAATTGTTTCCTGACAGCTGATGGCCTCACTTTAAATTGGACTTAGGTAATTAACATAGTTTCCATCATCTATTACTCATGCTTACAGAGAAACACTGGGCCACTGAAAAGAAAGACTCAACCTAATAAAAATGCATCAGTACTCAATTCTCTTTGTGTAGCAGCCACAGTGGTATGGAATAAGACTCCAAAATTATTTGAAGGTATTGTTGACTTACTGAAGATGGATGAAAACAAGAGCTGTCACCAGCACAATGATTTGAATCAGGCAGAGAGAAATATTTTGTAGATGTTTGAAGAATTATACGTGTAGAGAGTAAGAAAAATTTGGGGACTTTGAACATTTATATGTCCATTATGTACAGTCTAGTCTTGCTTCCTTTCTCTGTTCTTACTTTATTCCCCACTGACTTTTCTTCTGCTTTGTACCGTTTCAGTATTTTTTATTGTTATTATTTTCTGTATCTCCCATCACAGTTGCATCCTTGAAGTTCTTGCCTCTCCTCTAGTGTAGGCACACACCTGATTATGCTGTAAGGATGGATTTTAATTACCTTTCCTTCTCTGCTGAAAGCCATAGCCCAAAGGTGAGTGCTACTAATGTGGGAGGTCTTACTTAAGGAGGGTTGCCTTAGGAAACAGAGACATTTTCTTTTGTCAGTTGCTTACTGTTCATGCTGTGAATTCCCTGGGCTCATTTGACTTTCAGAAATGAGCTTTACCTCAACACAGGAGGAATTTCAGTTACCAAAACTTGGTTGTGTTTCACACTGTGAGTTCCAAAAATAAAATTTACTTTCATCTGTTGGAAACTAAGTAAAAAATAAACCCTGGAAATTGAAATACAACAAAAATAAATGTAATATTTTTCTAGTAAGCTAGTTACTACACCTCTCAGGTTTTCTCGCTTGAGAATTCATTTGAGACTTCTGAGGAAAGTTTCTTAACAAAAGAGTATTTTTTTGTTTTGCTGGTACCTTTGATGTGGAAGTCATCAATTTGTAGGGAAATTAACAGAAGATTGGACTTATAAATGAATGATTAGCAAGATAAATATGTGTGATTTTTACTTCCTGTATTGGACGGGATGGGGACATCTATATTATGCTAGATAAAAGTGACTGATAGACTGTTTATTATATCCTTAGAGCCACTATTTAGGATTAGAATAGTCACGTAACTAATCCAGTAAATAGTTCGCCATCTAACAGACCCAGATCACTTAGAAGAAAATATATACCCAAAGAGATGCAATTATGAAGGAACAGGCTTGCAAGGAAAGCTTCCTGATTGTGTTAATTAAAGGTTAGTTCATGACTTGAAGCTTTAAGAATTAATATGCATTACAAAGAAGGGTGGTTGATTGTGTTGATGGATGATATTTTAGAGGGCTTTCCATAATTTTTTGCATGAGCAGAGACTTCAGATAGAGATTAAGTATTTCGCATGGAGTTTTATTCCACTGTATCTCCTTGCATCATTATTGGAGCATTAGCAAAACTGTAGTAATATATACTATGTAGTAGTAAAATACCTATGATTGGAGCACTTGAACGAAAGTTTTTTCTCCATTGTGCACATTGGTATTTTCTGAAGATATCAAAATCATTACTGCTTCTTACTAAATAAAATTTTAGCTTACGCTTGCTGTATAGGCAATGTTTGTTTCATTTAGAGCATTTATAAAAATATGGAAATTTAGGAAGACAGATGAGTGCTGAGGCCTATAAAAATACTTCAAAAGACCTTTAAAACAGAAAAAGCTATTAATAAATAACAAATATACATAAGTGTGTGCATATATATACATATGTATATATATATAAAGAATTGCTGGACAAAGCTGAAATAAATATGCAATGTAATTACTGCTTCCTGAAAAGCAGAATTTCCCTTTTATGTTCATATTTATATCGCCAGTAGAGGAACAAATCTCTTAGCAAGAGATCTCCAGGAGAGCTCTACCTCTTCTGTAGACCAGGGATCCACAAGCAAAGCAATCCGTGTGCCCATTCTGAGGTCGAAACAACAGGAACATTCATAGATGCAGAGAGCTGTGACTGCCGGTTATTTGTCTCAACATTGCTGCCATATCACCCCCATCAAAAGGGAACAAAAGGCCAGAAGCAGGTGTCAGACCTTTAAACCAAGCTCTCCCTACATTCCTATGCAAAGCCAAATAGGCAAAGACTATCACCTCTATCAGCTTAAGCCATTAGGAAATGACTATCACTACTATCAGCTTCAAACTACTCTGTACCCGGCTAGTCGGAGAGTAAAAGGTGCCTGAAAATTTCTCAAGGACAGCATGGGGTCCGGACAACGCAATAAAAGACCAACAACAGCCAATGTTGGACGGAACGTTTGCACATGAAGACGTGGGATGGAGGGAACGTTTTCCCGCCGCACCTGCCCTGCAGACATCGGGGGGCTGGAAGGTTTCCCCACGGCACCTGAAGACATGGGACTGACGGGACGCCGCAGCACCGTGGTGGTAACTATTGTCCTCTCTCTTTCCACCTCGATTTCTCTCCCCTTCTCTTTCTCTCTCTTTTCCATTCTGTTTCATTCTCTCTCACTCTCTCTGCTCCTCTCTTTTGCACGCTTGTCATAGGCCAAATAAAGTGACTTGACACTTGACTTCGTTTTGAGTCCAAATTCTGTTCTCGAGAAGTGCAAAAACCTGGTCAGGACAAAACACCTAATTGGACATCTCTCAGGGTTGAGCGGTCTGAGGTCCCAGTTGGAATGCAAAGGGGTTTAACCTCTGCCAGACTGGTCTGTCTGTCTGTGGATCGTGACAATATATAGGGGCAACTGTAGAAATTACAATATGCAATGTGAATATCCTTGTTTCAATGCTATAAGTCTTTTTTATATAAACTTGATTTTCTAACAGATGATTTAAATAGTTTGAGACAATGATATATATGCTGCTCTTCTCACTTTCAAGTTGCCACTTCACGAAATCAAGTTAACTACACACCTTTATTAAATTAGTTGGGATCAAAGAGGAGAAAATGCCATAACTGACATACTCAGAGCATGGGTTGATTTCTAGCAGGACAAACATATGCCTGATTTCCCCAAAGAATCCCAGTCACTGTTTTCAGTGTCAGCTGAATGTTCCCTTTTGGAGGTTGTTTTGGTTTGGTTTTAAGTTGCATGTGATTTCATTTAGGGCCATTGAAAGGAACATTAAGATCTCTGAAGCACTTTCTGTCATAATGACAGAGAAATGTATCTTCCCCCCCCCCCAAATTTAGTGTTGATTTTTTCAAAACTAGAAATTCTTGCCATTTGTAATTTTACTTTAAATTCCAAACTTGAACTATCTACATTACTTTCAAAATTAACTCATTCTTTAGAGATTTTTTTTTTAAACATCACTATATGATACTTTCTGTATCTGTGTATCCAGTGTGAAAGGCAAGGCTTACTAAGGATTGTGGTCTTAAATTCATTATCTGCAAAATGCCCATTAATAATTACAGTCTCTATCCTGAGCAAATGATAGACATATGTATACACACAAATATGTATCTGCCTTATATAATAATATTTATATTTGATGGAGAATAGATGTATTAAATTTCATGGGTGCATTTCTAGATGAAAATAAAATTGCATCGATACAAAAGCTACAGATAACAGGAAATTATAAATTTATATGAAAAAATAGAATTCTTAATTAGACTTACTGTTCTTAAGAGTTAGGCAACTTGCATAATATTCTGGATACTGTTCTTAAGTTAGGGAATAAGTATAAAGTTTTGGATACCATCAAATTTGTAAAATATTTCTAGCTCTAATATAAAAGATTGAGATTTTAGTGACTACTGCCATTTGACTTTCTGTCCCATAAAAAATAAGAAAAAAATTGTGACTAACCCTAGAAAAGTAATATGAAAAAAAAATCTTTAACTACTGCTTTTTCTTCAACCTAAACAAGCTCTGTTTTTCAAATTCAAGTTTACATCTACAATTTTGGCTTCAAAATATATAGAATTTGTAAATATTTAATGTACAAACTGGTTAAAAAAGTGCTGTGTCTTTGTTAATGTGCTATAATTTTTGTATGGTAAGGAATTAACAAATGCATGCTGTACAAGACTTTTTCCTTTTTATTATTTTAAAAATGTATTTATAAGTCAATGTTTGAAGAAGACCAAGTATTTGCATAACTTATGAAACACTATTTAGACAAAGTTCTTCCATCTTAACAATTTAGAAAAGGAAGGCATATAGAAAATCTGATGTTCCTACAAGTCTAAATTGCTGCTGATGGATCACCTTAGGTATAAAATGGCAAGAAATTCTGCTTTATGCTTTTCCTATTCTGTGGGGGTTATTTTTAGTTCTCAACTTAGAATTTTTTAATACTTTTTACTGGAACAGAAATGTGAAAATCTTTGCAGAATAAGGATGCTGAGAGATTGTTGTACAGAACCATACCCCTCCCTTCTCTCTCAATCACACTAACAATTGCTGAACATCATCACCACACAACAAAGTGAATTCCACCTGTCAGGAGAGCATATGTCAAAAAATGTATCCCAAGACCTCTACCATAGGCCCAGGCCCATAGTCAGCTGAAAGACAAAGCATGGGGGGGATTAGAATCTCTTGAACTTTTAGGCACCCTCTGGAGACAGCAATGGACATGTGTTCCACCACCAGGTGGAAAATCTGCCAAGGACTTATTGCCTATGCAATGAGACAACACTGTAAAAAGGAATCTTTACCCCTGCTGGACTGGAGAAGCTATCACAATGTGAGGAGGAACGTTCCCACCATCATATCTGAAGACATAGGACTGATGGGACACAACAGATCTGTGGTGGTAGATACTGCAATCTCTCTCTCTTTTCCACTCTTTTTATTCTTTCTCCCCACCTTCTCTTGTATGCTTAATTTTGTTCTCAAGATTTGTGAAGACCCTAACCACCCAGAACAATCTGAAGTTAGTTGGAATGCAAGGGGGTTTAACTTCTGCCAAATTACTCTATCTGGTTGCGAATTGTGACAACGCTAAGTAACACTAAAACTTGGATTGCATTCCCAACCCACAAAATACTCTGTTCATATTCAGTAGGCTTCAGTAAAGTGCTCTTTCAACAGCCTTTTAAACAGCTTTTAGAACACTCTTCTTAGAGTTGAACTTTATACTTGCAAATATCATGTTATGGTCTTTGTTTTGTTACTGTATCACTGTTGTACTTATAGGTACATAGCTCTAATTCCAGCGTATAATCATTTCTTTTTTCAATGCTGTACTGAATATACCCAATGGATTATTGGTGTTTGTTCAGAGATTCCTCTAGGGATTGTATAGAATGTTCACTTCTACCTATTAAATGTTATGTTCTTTTACAAAACACTGAGACATTTCAGTTCTGGTACTAATGGTCACTATAGCATTTTATTAATTTCACTTTTTTTCATTGTGAAAGTCTTTATGCATTTTCATAAGGTATTATAGAATAAAGCTTGAAAAGTGAGTCAAAGTCCCCTCGTTAAGGAGCTTCTTTAAAGACATTGATGCCAATGCAGACAGTGTCGTCCTTTCACTGATTTATGTCAAGGATTTGCTGAAGTTCAGGAATGTGCTGTATAGCTAAAAGATGTAAAGTTTAATGAAATAGTGTGTAATGCAAGTAAAAGCAGCAAGTTTGAAGGATTAGAGGACAGTGCTTCTTAATATGTGTATTTTCATCTGTCAAGGTAAAAGGGAAAGGTTAATGTCTTTGACTTTGCAATAGGTTCTTTTTTTTTTTCTTAATTCAGTCTATGACCTAAGTAAGTTTTATGGGAAAATTTAGGCCAGTTTATTGGTGGTTTATTAACATGCTGGCTTCATTTGGTTTGTTTTTCATCCTTTTGTGCTTTTATTGTGGACTGGTTTAAGAAAATATATTAAGATTTGTCACATTCATAAAGACAGTCCAGACCTCGAGCTTTATTGTTGTACGGCCAAAATAAAAAGATTCATTCATTCACGGCCAGTATAACATAGCTGTAAATGTAGGAGAGGTTAACGCAACTACCCTTATATTTTCCTTGGTGACTTTTTTGACATTCTTGAACTTCACAGGCTTGAGAAGTAGTTCACAAGGCTTATGACATAGCTAAGAGATTTAAATTGTTTGCTAGGAAACCTCTGTATTTCTCTTCAGCCTGGCGATGTCCCTTCCTCACTCATTTTGTGGCACAAGACAAACACTGAGCAGGTATTTTTCCTATTAATCTACCATTTATAGCAAGTCTCTAACATCTGATTGGCCTATCATTTATGTATATATCCTATATTGAGAATATCCAACAACTCTACTGAATTCAAATTTATTGCCATATTATGTTAGTAATGAAGCTGTACTTCCTCTTATTAATTTCTAAATTTTCACAATTTTTACTTAGTATGCTTTATATCTAAAGGAAATATCTGCTTTTCCAGCAAGAAAAATAAGATATAGTCTATGAATACTCTGTATGTCTACAAACCATCAAAAATTAATTGTTGTTTAAACAATCTACATATTCATTGACCCTGAAAAATTGAAGTTGGTTTAAGAAAATACCTTATGATATATTTTAGAGCTAACAAGTTTATCTATCAATATTATACTTTTGGAGGCCAAGAGAATTGGAAAGGTAAAAGTGAGAAAACTTCTAGGTTGATATAAAGGCAGTTTAGTAAGTAAAACAAAAGCCACACATGCAAGCAATGAAAACCAATTAATTGACTGCTTCCAGTGGGCAGGCAGGTGTTCAGCCATCCCCCGGAAAGCAGGACTCCATCATGTGTAACAGCTACTTGGGAAGACATCATTCCAAACATCCCTCTTTTCCTCCTTCTTCCATCAGCTTTATATACCAAGCATGACATCATATGCTATTGAATATCCTTTTGGCCGATTTGGGTCAGCTGTTATGTCTGTCCCTTCCCAACATCTTGTATGCTGGCTGGGGAGTGTGGGAAGAGGAAAAGGCCTTGACTCTGCTCAGCAATAACAAAAACATTCCTGAGTTATCATGGCTGTTTCCAAGACAAATACAACACATAGCTATGTAATATATGTTATGAAGAAAATTAATTCTATGCCACCCCAAAACCATCACGCATATATCTGTAAATCTTAAAAAATACATTCACAAGTCCTTTCAGAACTTCCCTTCAGTTTGTGTTTTTTTTCTCTTTCTTTTCTGTGCATGCTTGCTTTCTGGTAATTTCCATCCCACATGATTTACTGGTATTTCCTATTTCTAGGGAAATTGGAAACTAAGAAATGAAACTTTCCCCCCCTCGTTTTTTAATGTTCACTTAGAAGTAAAAAAAACAACCAAAGAACCAAAATGTTAAATTACAATAGGGTTGTATAATTCAAGCCCACTTATTTTCCGTATGTTTATTAATGTTCAACCCAAACTGTGTATGGAATTTGTCACGACACCGAAGAGATTTTAACTGCCTGAAATAGCATTTTTTGTGAGCTTTAAAACAATTTCTTTGTTGTAATACAGAGAAATATTAGACATTTGATGTATCAAACAATTTTTTCTTGGATTGTGTATACTCAAGAGAGAGAATGCTGAGCAACTAAACAAAAATATTTTACAAAACTGATTGGCATCTGTCATCTGTTTCTCAAGGGATTTTTCCAGACTAACTTACCAATAGGATACCTAATTTCAAGGTATTTTAGTCTATTTTGGAATTTGAAATTATTAATCAACTAACATCTCTTATGGAGAGCTAGTTATGGCCTTTAAAAACTCAAGCACTAACTTAAAATGAGGGACACATTATTAAAAACCAGAATAGTTTTGATTAAGTCAGTCAATGGAAGATCTGGAATTGTTTAGTTAAATATAAAACTGAAAACAATAAACTGAAGGTTGTCAGAAGCTAAATAAATGATATTTTTTTCTACAGTAAAAATAAATTTTAAAAATATCAGAAAATACTTTGAGGTAGAAATACGGAACATTGGTTCTTACTGAATAAATTCACAGTTCTTTTTCTGCAGTATAAGAAGTGAATAATCTGATGGCATTCATAGGATATGAAAAAGAAAAGATTGCTTAAGATTTAACTAATTTTATAATGACTAAAATGTTTCAGGATGAAGTTAAGAACAGAACTTGAACCTATCCCTTTCATAATAATCATATGCAACTTGCACATGAAGTGTGAATTTGTCAAGCTGTGTTTTACAAACTATTATGATAGACTCTTTTTGGGCATATCCATCTGCATTTGTAAAGGAGAAAATGCTAAAGAAAACGCTGACACTATTTCAAAACTCAGATTAAAAATTAGTTCCAAAAAGAAAGAAAAAAAATTTCTGCTGCTCCCGATAACCTTCCACATAGTTCTCTACTCCTGAAAGTACTGCATTGTACCACAAAGAACCGAAGATTATTTGAGACTTCATAATGTAGTATATTGAGATCAGAATAAAAAAATCTCACATGTTCTTTCACAGCTTTTTATTAAATCCACTTAATCTAGGTTTTGCAAAGTCAATCACCAAATGGGAATGTCACTACAAGAATAAAAAGCGTTGTGTTAATTTTCCCTTACGCTTGCTTCAGAGGCTTTTGGAGAAGACATGCTCTTCTTTTAAGTTCTAAACACAGTAGTCATAGGAGATCACTTAGCTTTGCTTTTTTTTTTTTTTTTCCCCTGCAATGTGCCAAGAAGAGTAAAGGACAAAAATCAAAGGGAGATGGCCAACCTCTTTTCAGTGGCCTGTGGGGACAGGACAAGGGGCAATGGTGACAAATTGGACAACAGGAGATTCCACACCGATTTGAGGAAGAACTTCATGAGGTTGACGGAGCACTGGAACAGGCTGCCCAGTGGGGTTGTGAAGTCTCCTTCTCTGGAGATACTCAAGACCTGTCTAGATGCCTACCTGTGTGACCTACTCTAAGGAACCTGCTTTGGCAGGGGGGTTGGACTCAGTGATCTCAGGAAGTCCCTTCCATTCCCTACAATTCTGTGATTCTGTGCTGAGTATAAGAAAAAAAAAAAACCTTTAAGGCTGACATTATAGAGAGGCTTCATATTATCGAGAGGCTTCATATTATCTTTCAGTCTGCCTAGTGCTTGTGTTTCACGTTCAGATATGATTGTCTATTCTATGAAAATATTTTCCTTAGTAGCATGAATTTTTGTTCAATATATGTGATTCAGAAGACATTAGAAGCTATTTTTATTTTAATTAATAGGGCTTAAATTCTTTATGAAAAGCCTTTCCATTTTATTTTCCCACAGTTCTGTGTTTGTTGCTGAATTACCTGTTGGGACAAGGGGTTAGGAAAACTGAGAAAATATTCATCTAAAAACAAACACCGATAGAAGTGACTTCAACCTTGTATTTTATCAAAATGGATTGTCTGTCACTAGTCAGTGGCATTACGGAGCTGATGCATACCTCATATAAATGATTGAATTTATCCTAGTTATTTGGGGTTTATATAAAATACAAGGTTCTGTAATGAGTACTGCCATTTGACTTGTTAAACAGAAAATTGCTTTAATGAGTTAATAGTCATTAACAAGATTCCGCTTAATGTCAGGGGAGGGAATGACTTCACACAACCTATCAGAGAGCTACTGTAATTTCCACAGAGGTAGTAGCAATTAGTGAATCAAAGAAATAAGGTCAAGAGTGACTCCTGAAAACATTGAAATGGAATAATTTTTTTCAAGGGTAGGGCGTGAGACAAATTTTAAGTATAAGAAATTAGCCTCATAGTAGAGACCAAAATTGGAGTAAGGACTGAAGTGGGCAGAGAATAGGGGCTGCAGTCAATTCATCACCTGTTGTTTCTGCCACTCCTTTCTCCTCAGAGAGAGGATTTCTTACACTCTTTCCATGCTCCAGCGCAGGATCCCTCCCATGGGAGACAGTCCTCCACCAACCTCTCCAACATGACTCCTTCCCATGGGCTGCAGTTCTTCATGACTGCTCCAGCAGGGAAAATCCATGGCATGCAATTAGTTATTCAGGACCAGAAGATTGCTCTAGTATGGATCTCCCATGGGGTCACAAGTTCTGCAAATGTGCTCCTGCGGGGCCACAAGTCTTGCCAGGAGCTTGCTCCAGTGCTGGCTTTCCATGGGGTCACAGCTTCCTTCAGGTGCATCAATCTACTCTGGTATAGGGACCTCATGGGTGGCAGAAGAATCTACTCTGGCATATGGTGCTGGCATAGGTGCTGGAGCCTGTCCAAAGAAGGGCAACAAGGATGGTGAAGGGTCTGGAGAACAGGCCCTACGAGGAGCGGCTGAGGGAGCTGGGGTTGTTTAGTTTGGAAAAGAGGAGACTGAGGGGAGGAGACCTTATTGCTCTCTACAACTACCTGAAAGGAGGTTGCAGTGAGGTGGGGGTTGGTCTCTTCTCCCCAGTAACAGAACTAGAGGAAATGGCCTCAAGCTGCATCAGGGAAAATTTAGGTTGGATATTAGGAAGAACTTCTTTACTGAGAGAGTCATCAAGCACTGGAACAGTCTACCCAGGGAGGTGGTTGAGTCCCCATCTCTTGAGGTGTTTAAAAGACAGGTAGATGCGGTTCTTGAGGGCATGGTCTAGCGGTGGATTTGGTCGCGGTAGGTTAATAGTTGGACTGGATGATCTTAAGGGTCTCTTCCAACCTTCAGAGTTCTATGATTCTGTGGAGCACATCCTCCCCCTCACTCTTCGCTGGCTTTTCTCTCTGCAGAGTTATTTGTCTCACATCTTCTCACTCTTCTCTGTGGCTGCAACTGCTCTTAGCATTTGTCTTATTTTTCCCCCTTTCTTAAATACTTTATCCCAGGGATGCTAGCTACCACCATTGCTGATGGGCTTGGCCTTCACCAGAAGCAGGTCCATCTTGCAGACAGCTGGCTTTGGTTCTGTTTGACAT
This sequence comes from Heliornis fulica, assembly GCA_013399135.1. Lineage (NCBI taxonomy): Eukaryota > Metazoa > Chordata > Aves > Gruiformes > Heliornithidae > Heliornis > Heliornis fulica. Next base: position 193,752 of record VXBZ01001528.1, read on the forward strand.
GGGGGAAATTTCTGGCAGTTTCTCATGGAAGCCACCCTTATAGTGTGCCTCTGCTACTAAAACCTCTCCATGCAAAGCCAACACATGGTCTTTGAGGAGCTCTTTCACTTCTAAACTGATACTATAAAATTACTGTAGTTAGAACTCAAGTGATCTAAAAACTGGGTTTTTATAATACTCTAACATTTGCATATTCATGCTATCAAAATGGTTTCTGTTTCAACAGATTTCTTCCACTGACACAAGGCACATGAGTAAAAGCTAATGCTTTCTAATAGAGCTAGGAGTATAGTCCTGTCATATTCCAACCCTTTTCATTATATGGCCTCGAAACATAGTGGTGAATATAGTATGTTTTTTAGTACAATATGAAGAATTGTAAGAGAAGTATGACAATGATAATCGAATTATATCAGCAACAATACTTCCACTGTAACCTTTCTGAAGACCTCAAAATTAATTCAGAAGCAAAAGGTAGTTTCTGTTGTATGGGTGTCTAGCAGCCTTTTTTTCTTTTCTTCATTCTTTTGGATTGATCATATCATTTTCACTAACTCCAGCATTTAGACAGGAAAAAAAAGAAAGAAAATATACTTGATAAAAATTTGGAGCTATTGATTCCCTTCTTTTTTATTTGACTTGGTTGAACTTCAAACAATTTAAGAATAAACTGAATGAAAAGCATCCTAGACAGCAGTTTTCACTGTAAAATTAAAGATACCTGCGTTTTTAAGAATTAAATGTGCTCCCTGCTGTGAATGTGGGGGAATTTTAAATACTTCTGGATTTGCCACTATTAAGCTTTTTGTATACCAAAATATATCTGCCTCAGGCAAAGAGGAGGAAAAGAGGCGACTCCAACACCCAATAGTTTCTTCTGTTTCTCCCTGGGATGTGAATGTGTCCAGTTGCAGAAATGCAGAATGAGCAGATCTGGTAAAATGTTTAAAAGAGAAAAGGAGAGAAGGTGCAGAAGTTCACCCTAAAGTGAAAGGATGAAAGGAAAGAGGGAAGGGAAGGG
>VXBZ01001529.1:0-13224 GCA_013399135.1 Heliornis fulica
TGGGCAGGCAAGGCAGGTGCTCATTTTCTGTGTGTGTGCACAGAGTGACAGATTTGAAGTTTTTTATTGAATTTTTTCAATGTTCATGTAGAATTTGTTTTTGGCTGTTGTTGATGAGGACAGTTACATTGTGTACTTTTCTGTGGGAGTTAACTTGTAACTATATACCTTTGCAACTTTCACATCCTAGACTCCACGGTAGTATTTAAATATGGAGGATTTGAAAGCTGGAATAATAGACACATGATATAAAAACTTCCAAACCAAACAAAAAAAAAATTATTATTGTGAAAATAATAGTTGCTAAAGATGTAAAATTTTTTAGTGGATATAACTGAGGCTTTGGCTTGATGATGTGTTGGAGATTTTTGATCCCTTTTTCCTGAGGAAGGGAACAGTAAGCTATAAACTAGACTTTAAACAGTGCCCTACAAGTAAGTAATCTGACTAGTGTACACACACAAAAAAAAAACCAACTTAAAACTGCTGTGAACACTTTTTAGTCTGTCATACCCTTGTCAGGAAATTTGTCTGTGTTATGTACATTTAGAAGCATTGAAACCATCAGCCCAGACACAAGGCTGCAGAAATGCAAGTCAGCACTTCTGCTCTGAACCACTGTCCTTTTGGATCTCAAGGTCTTATTGCAAGAGAGCAAGCCCATCATTGTTGCCTTTGAGGGAGAAGAGACTTCTGTAGAGGTTTGCAGCTCTCCAGGCTTGGCCTGTGCCTAAACAAAGGAGTGGGGAGGCTGTTTCAAACAAAAGGAAAAGAATGCCTTGGCATTTGAGTGGAGCTCACTCTGAGCACTTATGGTGAGCAAACCTGCTGTAGAAGTGATTGAAAAGGAGGTGATAAATGCTGCATTGTAATCCAGCCTGCTTCACAAGGCTTGCATAGGTAAACCAAAAAGTATTTAATTTCTTTTAGAAGAATCTGCCTTTGTCTTTGTTGTACACCTGGTGATGAAGCCAGGGGAGCCTGGAAACATTTCTTTGCTGCTTGGTTTTGATAGTCTGGTGTTGTTTGTTTGGTTTATTTTGTTCTTAGATTGTATTTTGTTTCTTGGGTATGTGTAACCCCTTCCTGTGGTAGTAAGAAGAGACAGAAAGCATATTACTCTTTTAAAGACAAGTGGAGAAGTCCCCCGTGTAGCCCTCTTTGCCTTTCGCCTATTGTTTCTCCCTAATAATTGGTTAGAAGGGATAGTGTTGAGTTTCTACAAGTGTGTCAGTTGGAGGATTCCTACATATCCAGCCTTAGGAAATTAAGTTTTCAAAAATGAAGTACCCATCAAAGTAGGAGATGACTGGTACAGTTTACATCCTGATATGCCACTCTGTGCACACACACACACTTCCCACCCCCCACCTCCACACCTCCCACCCCCCTTTTTCCTAATTACACCTTCTTCCAGAAAGCTTAAGAAAAGAGCCTCTTGTCTTCTTTCCTGGAAAGTTACACTGAAATTCATTTGCTTTTCTGCTTTCATTTGTGCTGTTTGTGGACAGCTGTGGTTTATATGGGACAAAGCAGTTGAAATTCTAACCTCCAATCAAGCAGTGGACTTGCCCCCCTCCTTTTTGCGGGGGGCAGTCCAACTGATGTACTGTAAGTTTCAGTGCCAAAACATCTCTGGGCTGTGTTTCTGCACATGCCATTAAAATAGTAGGAATACCTAAAATACCAGAGGTAAGCTGGTTTGTAGAAGGATATATCTATACAGATATATCTATATAAAGACATCTCTTTCGCATTATAGCAAAACTTAGAGGGTTCTAAGGAAATATGATTTAGAAGTTTGGCTTACTGGAATTTATGTTTAAAAACCTTTTCTTCTAATGAAGATTTCATTTCAAACATGATCAGCTAGGTTACCTTGAATTTGACTTCTGTGACTACTGCTTCAAATGTGACAAAACTATCATTTTGCTGAAGTCAACTTCTGATGTGGGTTTCTTAAATAATTCTATGAATTAGTTGGAAAGAGTATCTATTGATTTTCTTTTTTACCCCTCTTTTTTAGATAAGTTATTCACAGGTATCCTGTCCCCAGACCCTCATCCGATGTAAAGTGGCATAAGACATTTGAAAGGATCTGGTCTGGTTTAGGTACCAAACACAGTTTGCATGATTAATATGCTTTACCATCACAAAAGTTTCTTAAAACCAGATTTATTTTTAGAGTACTTTCAGCTTACATCTGCCACCTGTTCTGTCCCCAAATCAGATCTAAAAAGCATATTTTATAGTGATGACCTTTAAAATTGTAGAATATGCATTAAGTTAGAGAAATGCTACATCTCTTTGCTTAATCTCTTCAGAAAACAGTCATTGGATTTTATAAGCAACTTCTTGATCAAACTCCTTCTAAAAGCCAATAGGTGCTGGAGCAGGTCTCAATCCTTTTTAGGTTTGTTGATCCACTTGAAATAACTTCCCTCTGTTTCTCTACAGACTCTTCCTACTCTGAGCCTCCTGATGTCCAGCAGCAGTTGAATCACTACCAGTCTGCAGCTTTAGCCAGGAATAACAACATCAGCCCAATCTCACTTTCCGGGAGTGCTGCAGGAGTGGAAAAAATGGAAGCCACCCTTAACTGTGAATTTTGTGAATTCTCCTCGGGTTACATACAGAGCATTCGGCGTCATTACCGTGACAAGCATGGAGGGAAAAAACTCTTTAAGTGCAAAGATTGTTCTTTTTATACAGGCTTTAAGTAAGTACTGTGCAAAACAGATAAACCGAACTCAGTAGGGCTTTTTTAGCACTTGAAAAGACTTCTGAGATCTTTGAGAGCTGGCTGTAGCTAACAGAAACATGGCCAGTGCTGACCAGGGAGAGAAACACAGGAAATGCCATGCCAGATCACAGCAGCATCCATGTAATCCATTTTCCTCTCTCCTGCAACAGCCAGTACCATCTGCTGTAGATGAAAACAGAACAAGTCCTTGCAGTAGGTTTTACTAGCTGGAGGAAATGGTACAGGTAGTACTTTCTCCTTGGTCTAGGCATTTTTAGAGGGTTATCCTTATACTGAAATGTGAAAATTTTCTCTGCAAAAATAAGGTCATGTGATGGCGCAACCAATATGAAGCACAAAACAATCAAGCATCCTAGGGAGACACAGACACAGGGAGAGAATTTATATCACCTTTCTGAAAAAACCTTTCTGATGTAACTATTTCTCCTGCATCTGTCTAAATAAAATACACACTTTCCTGCTCATCTGATAGCATATAGAGAAATTCCAGGCAATCCAGCTAGATGTGCAAAATTTAAAAACCTGGTGTTGTGTTTCTCTGTGTGTGTGTTTTTAGCTGCTGTTCTGTAAGGGGAAAAAAAAGGGTCTATTCACCTGTGCTGCTCATAAACTCCTCGTATTTATGCTGGACCCTTGAACACACCCAACTGACACCTTCAGGTTCTTAGAAAAACTGTTAACAGTAAACAGCATGATGGAATAATGGGAAGGAGTTCTACTGAAGAAAATTTTGAGCACAGACCTGAGAGAATCCACACAAAGAGCAACCTCTAGTTACATATCTCCAGGTGCGGTTGCTTCAGCCGCTTGCTGGTATAATTTTCAGCTTGTGCTTTATATCCTGATTACTATGTGTCTTAAAGATTACCAGCAATGGCCAGGTCTGTTCAGTCTGTATCTTGCATGTGCCATTTTCTTCTACCTGGATGAAATGAAATCATCTGAAGTTAAGCAGCATTTAAACATGTTCATTTTTATGTGAGGGAGTAGTGTTCTCTCATGTGGTATTACAAACATTCAGGGATTAAGTTTTGCTTCTTTTAGAAGCACCGTATGTTTTCTGCTGGGGGTTGGGAGTGGGAGGGGAGTGGCAGAGAGGCAAAAAACCCCATACAATTCCCTTTTTCAGATCATTACAAAAACTTAAATGCATGAAAGCACTCACTGAAGTTGATAGAGATTCACCTGTAGAATTCTGATATTGCTGGATTAGGCCGAATCCATCTGTGTTATTAAATTGTTTTGTGTTCAAACTAACAGCAATGACAAACTTTAAAGAGACTTCTAACTAGTTCAATGTGGCAAGCTTCTTGGCTATTGCACGTTTTATCACTGCTTTAGGAAAAAATGACCAAGTGTCCCAAGTTTACAAACACCTCTCATTTCAGTAGTTGAGCTTGTGGTTAGATAGGTGTACAGTTAATTTCCTCTCTATGCATGCCTTTTGCAACTTCTAAGTATGCAGTCAGTGTAATGCCAGCATTTTTTATTTTTTTGTTTGAAAGTACTCTATACAGGAGCACATTAATAAGTATTCTTACTCTTGAGTTTGCAGAATCTTGCAGCTGATGCTTTAGAAGTTAACTACTTAGTGCCAAACTCACTGTGAATGCATCTGTTTTGAATCCCGAATCTAAACATCTTACCTGTTTTTTGGCCTGTCCTAGAAAAGTAGAGGTGGCTAAGGATGCTATCTGCCTCAAGAATAAGTCTGTCCTCACCTCTGACAGACCACGACAGTTGATAGATTTTGTCCAACTTGCTGAAATTTAATCTTTGCCAGACAAAGAACATGGAAGATTTCAGCCTGAAGACAATTAATGAGCACAAAAGAGGGGAATTCTTCTGCTACCTTAAATATAGCAATGTGGTTATAAAGCAACCCATGCAAAAGAATATCTTGTCAGAGCAATAGTTTGTTATTTGAGTACAAGCCTGAAAATACTGCTGCTCATGTGCAACTCATGTGAGTAATCCTACTAAAAGGCCATGTGACACTGTGAAGACAAGGCCTGAGTAGTGTCTGTACCATATTATATGACACGTCTCTTTTAGAGCTGTAACACATCATCATTCCCCGCATAACTCTTCTGACTGCCTCCATCTCTCTCTCCTGTTTCGCAGATCTGCTTTTACTATGCATGTGGAAGCTGGACATTCGGCAGTTCCTGAGGAAGGACCCAAAGACCTTCGCTGTCCTCTTTGCCTATACCACACCAAATATAAACGCAACATGATTGACCATATAGTTCTGCACAGAGGTAATAATATCACTGTATGTTTCTGTATCTGATGAGAGGAATGCTGAGCAATCACAGAACCACAGAGTCATAGAATATCCTCAGTTGGAAGGGACCCATAAGAATCATCGGGTCCAACTCCTGGCTCCACACAAGGCCAGACAAAGCAGAGCGTGTGACTTGAGTGCATCATCCAGACACCACTGGAACTCAGTAAAGCTCAGTGCTGTGATCACCTCCCTGGGGAGCCTGTTCCAGTGCTTGGCTACCCTCTCAGTGAAGAACCTTGTCCTAATATCCAACCAGAACCTCCCCAGTTCTAACTTCGTACCAATCCCTTGGGTTCTATCAGTGGTCACTGAAGAGAGTAGATAGGTGTCTGCCCCTTCACTCCCCGTCATCAGGAATCCATAGACCTTGATGACGTCTTCCTTTAGTCTTCTTTTGTACAGGCTGAGCAAACTGATGGACTTCAGCAACTCCTAATAAGACTTCCCCTCCAGATCCTTCACTATTCTCTTTGCCCTCCTCTGGACACTCCAATAGTTTTGTGTCTCTCTTGTACTGTGGCACCCAAAACTGCACGCAGTACTCCAAGGTGAGGCTGCACCAGCGCAGTGTAAAGTGGGACAGTCTGGACCAGCTGGCAGTGCCCTTGTCTGCCAGACTGGTTTCATCAAATTTTTCCATCTCTGTACATAATTAATTTTCCCCCTCTTTGCACATGAGGACATGTATGTTTGATGAGGCATCAGCCCTTGAGTATCTTTTGTTACATTTTTAAATGATGCATGTTATTTGTTTCCTGAAAAATCCAAAGTTAACCAGTGCTGAAATGGGACAGATTTAAAATTGTTTTCAAGCTCTTCCTCTAGAGAGGATAGCAGTCATGAAACACCTGTTTAGCAGGAGTTGCTGTAATTTACCACTCTGATCTAGGCCAGAGTTGTTTCCTGCTTATATCCTTGTTATTATAAAGTCCTTGCTATCATAAACTCTGTGACAGGGTTTATCAGCAAACCATGGAGGTCCTAAAATATGCCTTGTTTATTTCTTTGATTTTATTTCTCTTCAACACTCATAGGATAAAAACAAGGATTATCATATTTTGATTTTGCTTAAGACTTTTCATATCCACCTCTCCTTTTTTAAGCAATTAAAAGTGGGATTAGGGTTTTCTATATTCCATTAACTGCAGGCTTGCTAGCTCAGAAGAGACAGCTGTTTGGGCACCCTGGGCTGGGATTCCTGCCCGTAGCTATCACACTTGATGGTTGTAGATGGTCTGTTGGCTGCCGAAATCCAAACCCATGTGTTGGGATGGCAGTCTGCCTGCTTGGAGGTTGAGCAGAGTTTCACAGTAGGGTATTGGTGGTGAACAAACACAAGTTTTACATGCCATCTTTTTCCTGGAAGAGATCCTGGTGTGACAAAAACTATCATAATTAATTGTAACATATCACTTTTCTGTGTTGGTAGCTTAAAACTCTTCTTGTACCAAAGCAGTGAGGTTGGCAGAGATCATGCAACTATCTGCTAGCAGGGCTATTCTGAGGGAACATCTAGGAAAAATGACCTGTCAATGATTCAGAAAGTATGTTACGAAGGTTCTTTATTTAGTTGTAAGAATTTGGCAGATGTGTTAGCTTTTACTTCCTGTCCTTGAAAGGTGGTTTTGTGTTGAGTTTTGCTCAGCTTCAGGGCATACTCCAGAATTAGCTTACTTTATTGGAGAGGAGGTTTTTAGTGGGCCCCTGTTGGGGGGACTGACTGGTTCCAAATGCTGCTGAGGTGTGATCTGGTTTGTGGTTCTACCAGGGCTCCAGTGAACAGAATTTCCAGGGATTTAAATGTGGACACAGAGGCTAAAGGAGAGCTTGATGGGCTTAGGGTATTTTCAATCATATATATACTTGAAATTGGGAATGTTCTATTGCAGAATTGGAAGAGCAGCACACCGCATTCACTCAAGCAGCTGTACTGCCTGTACAGAACTGTTTCTGACAAATAGCAAAGTGGTGGTTACCTTTTGTGCAAGTGGCACTGTGGATCTGTCACACTTTTGTAGGACTGTTCCTTCAGTTACATATACCAGCTTTGAGCCTTTGTGTTACTGAAACAAAGCTGATGGCAAAGGACGTAATGATATACCTGCTAGAGCCCTGGGAGAGGTAAAACAGAGTAAAAGAAGCTTTAATCCAAATGAGATTTTAGCTGATAAAAAATTTCAGATGCCACTGAGGGAAGGCAAAGGGTTTTCTCAGGCATCAAGCATCCAGTTAGTAAAAGAAGTAGGGTCCTTCCTTGAAGTTCTTTCTGGTACATATGCCAGCTAAAAAATAAACCACAAAAGAACACTCTAGTTCTGTGTTTAACTGTATGAAACAAACAACTTTGACAAGATTTAACATGTACTGAAAAATAGACTGAGCAATGATGAGTGTAGTCTGAGGTAGCCTTCCTTTTTTATAGCCATTGCATTGGTAACGCAAGAGCATAACCCTGAGCTGTGGTCCAAGAAAGTTATTTTTGAGGTAGATGGAGTGGTGCAGTGTGTAAAATCATGAGTGAAGGTGTTGCTCCATTTCATAGTTAAATGTTCCTCCTGTGTAAATAGACTTTGTTTACAGATGCATGATTCCTACATTACTTCCAAGTTGCTTCACCCCTAATCCTTGGTGAAACAGTATGTCCTTGAAGAGAAGAGTCTCTTTGCCTCTTAGTAGCTCAAAAGTTTGCCTCTTAGTACCTTTTGCCTTTTGAGTAGCTACAAAAGCAGAGTTCTAAAGAACCAAAACATTATCAGCTAGAAGGTGTATAAAGCCGGGTAAGAAAAAATAGACAAAGACTTTGCTTCCCATTAAGAATTAATCCAAACAGGAAGCATGCAAGAGCCTTCTAGGTGTATCACATTACATATAATTGTAAAAGCAGTTCACTGTCTCTTCCATGGGCACAGATGGAGCAGAGACTCATTGGAGGTGGCCTGTAGCAGAGGACTGACACAGCTAGAGGCTCTCCCCTCTTTTGACAAGAGGAGACAGTGAACTCTTGCTCTATGGCAGCAGAGATCTTCACCTTTAATTTAGCTTGAACAATGCAATTAGTTTTCGTTATACCTTCCAGGACCATTCCCATCACACGTTTTGAAAAATATTGGTCTTTTTCAGAGCTAAATGCAGCTTAATCAAGATAGTATTTGGTCTATTTTTAAATCCTTGAGACATTATTTTTTATTCTTTCAGTGATCATTTTATTCTCCTTCTTCTGGTAGTGAGAACGAAATAGTGATTTTATTTTTGCTCTCACATTTAATAAAAATCACACTCTTTTCTCTTAAACAGTGCTTTAAGACAAAAAGTCCAATCTTTAAATTCATCTACCTCCCTAAAGGCTTCTTTGCTACATATCCTAATTCCTTGTACACACAGCTTCAGTGATACATGCAGAACCCTTGTGTTATGCATGTTTTTCGCTACCTAAATGGCAAGTGCCACATGTTCTGTGTATAGTTTGGATTTGGGAGCACAAATGTGTATTTCCCAACATGACCAAATAATTGATCTACATCTAGATAGTAGGACTGTTTTGTTTGCACTTGGCTTACCTTTGAGTGAATGAAATAATTTATGTTGTGCTGTGTTGCCGAGTAAAGAATTTTTTGTACAACTAAGGGCTGACAGAATCATGAGCTCTTCTATGTCTTGAAAAAATGAATGTCTCCTTTGGCTTACTGTACTGCAAATACCTGGTACATTAATGGCCTTTCAATTTAATCTCTGATCTGCGTACAGATATTTCAGTCTAATGGAAGTATTTCATTTTTTAGACTGAGATGATGCATTTTAGGTGTTTATTTTGTTAGGGTTCTTTTCATTGATTTGTTGGGTTTTTAATTACACTCGCTAAATTGTTCTACAATTCAGGATTTTGTTTTGTGACGGAGGCATATATAGTAGCATTTGTTTAGACACTGATGAACTTAGAAGTCTACACATGGACAAATTAGTGTATGGGCCTTATGATTTGCTGAGATTTTGTGAGTTGCCCAGATACTATGAATTTGTTCTCAATTAGTAAAAAATATTAACAGAGCTTTATAAGGGCAACCTGGATATGAGAGCATCACCTTAAAATCATGAGGTTCTGGATCCAAATAACCCTGCAAATTTCAGAATTATTGCTTGGAGAGAGTTCATCAACATGAACACTTAATGTAAATGTTACAAATCATCCCCTGAAAGTTAAATCCGCCAGCCTAGACTTGATGTTTATTTGATTTTCTCATGTTATTATGATGCCATTATTTTAGAGAGAGTGTGTGTAATTGTAAGATAGTAAGTTTTGCTGTTGTGGATTAGGGAATGCTGCATTGGTTTTGTATCAACCCATTGTGGGTTTTGGTATATTGGTTGGTTGGTTTTGTGGTTTTCTTAGTTGTTTGTTTTTTGTTTTTTTTTTTAATCTGTCACAGGTGTTAGAGGAGTAGTAAATTTTCAAGTATTTTAATTTGTATTTCTCTTTTTCATAACTTCACTTGTTCACTTTTGAAACCAGATGTGTCACATATTTCAGTGAATTCACATCTGCAAAAATATTGTAAAAGTCATCTTATGACCCCAGAATCACAGCCTTTAATTCTGTTGTCTCTTAGGCCCTATTCTCCCCTCCCCCTTTTTCCATCCTGAGTGGTCATAACTTGGTGACTTTATAGCTTTATAGAGAAGCAGTTGTTGGTGTAGAAAAGAATTACAAGTCCACTGGGTTTTTTCTTAAAGCATAGCTTTGGGGAAAACTTTCACTGATGTCATGCTCCCCATGAAAGGGGGCTAGTTGAGGAAGGGTGGCTCTGCATGGCTCAGGGATGGGCTATGTGCAGCCTGAGGATCTGGTCGATCATCGATAAAAGTGCTTTTGTGTCATCACTGGTTTTGTATTCTGTCACAAATCCTGTTGTTGTTCCCCTCTCCTGCTGCGTTAGTAAACTGCCCTTATCCCAACCCCAGGGTTTACCTTTCTCCATTTATCTCACCTCTTCCACCAGTGGAGGGGTGAGAGTGGTTACTGGTGCTCAGCTAAAAACTGGGACTGAACCACGACACCCACCTAGACACAATCCTGTGCAACATGCACATGTGTTCATGGGAGAAGCCATACAGGATGAAGTGTTTTGTTGGCTGTGGAAAAAGTCTTCTAAGCAGTGGCAGCATGTGGACTGGAAATGGATGAACGGTGAAGTTTTTGCCACCTTCCTGAAACCTTAAGGGAGTTTGTATTTCTGTAGCTGTCGTTGTGATATTATCCTTCTTGCTAAGGAAAAGAGCCATTGGCTCAGATCCGTACATGGGATAGACACATTCCCCTAACCCTCATGTCAACTGCCTGAGATTCAGGCCTGGGGTTTTTGTTCATTTGTTTTAACCTGCAAATGCAGATGAACTCCTCCTTTAATCCGTGGTCCAGAAGGAGTAACAATACTAAATTTCAGTGTTCTTGTTCAAAAGGACAGTTAAGTATTGAAAGCCCATAATTAGGATCTTCTGGTGACCCTCAGCTGAGGGTCAAATTTAGGGCTTTACTGTGAGCACAGCTCAGGGGACTACAGTGAATTCTGGCTGTGTCAAAATGACTGAAAATAATTGCTTCTCTGTTAAATGTCAGTACTTTGTTTGAGATGTGGAAAGTTTGAAAAATCAGCAAGACTATTTTCAGTACATGCCTGTATCCATGATCTGAGCTGTGGAAAGTGTGACATACACGTGCAGATTTTGAGTCTGAACTTTCTGAAATCTCTGAGTGTGTTGGGAAGGTTCTGCCCCTTACTGAACCACACAGCACCTTCCAGGATGAGGTGCTGCCTTGCTTACCATCTCAGTCCCCAAAGAGTAGCCTTAGCCAATACAGTGAGGTTGCCAGTTCTGATTTTTAAAGAGCCACCGATGTAATGCATTAGAAGCACCCTGCAGCTCTCCTGTTTATTACATTTCTAACAGCCGTTCTTGGCTGCTTTAAAGTACTGAACTTAATGGACTTAGAGTCTAGCTGATTTTGTACTCACAGGTTCTGTTACTTTGACTAACAGGTGGACTCTCATTGACCCCAAAACCTCCATTCCTATCCCCTTCACCCAATAAGCAGTTATATTTGTGAGGACAACTGCATTAGTAGCCTTGGAGGAATAACCCTCTCATTGCAGGAAGAATTTTTGTTCTGTGTTTTTTGGATCAGTCCATCTTAGCTCTCATTCCTTGCCAGATAGACTGCCTATCCATAAAACATCCTGTTTCTTAAAAGGGTAGTAGTGCCCAAGCTGTTGACATGTAGGCCTGGTATTTCATCAAATTTGTTAAATTAATGTTTTCCTGTCTCTACAGAAGAGCGGGTTGTTCCCATTGAAGTCTGCCGTTCCAAACTGTCAAAGTACTTGCAGGGAGTTGTTTTCCGCTGTGATAAGTGTACCTTTACCTGCTCCAGTGATGAGAGCTTGCAGCAGCACATAGAGAAGCACAATGAACTGAAACCTTACAAATGCCAACTCTGCTACTATGAGACCAAACACACAGAGGAGCTAGATGCTCACCTTCGAGATGAGCACAAGGTAACATCCGTTTAATTTGTAGCAATCTACTCTTTGAAAAACCTGTATTAGTTTTCTTGCTTGACAACTCCAAGTGGCTTAACTTGCTATTGTTTTGTTTGGTTGGTTTTTCCTCTCGTCAAATCTGGAAACAAATCCCTCACATGTTGGGCTGCCTTTTCTTTGTTTTCTATTATTTCTTTTTCCTTTTAGAAACTCGAGAGTTTCTAAAGCTGTTCAGATTGACCAGAGTTGGCAGACTGTTGTAGGCAGTGTATGATTGGAAAAGGTACCTGCGTATACTAGGTTTATTTTAAAAGGGAGAGGAAAAAAAAAAGGGTTGTGAAACAATATTAAGGCTGTGTGATTCAGCCTCTACAAGGCAGGAGTAGTAAGATTGCTCTGGCAACTTCATCAGCTTGACATTCCACACATATTTTAATAACAGAGAGGGCAATACATCTCAGTTTACATTTAACAAGGGAAAGATAAACAGCAGGTATAACCAGGTCCTGAGTTAAGACCTTATCCAGGCTTTGAGAAGTCATTAGAGCCTTTCAGCAGACTGTTGACTTTGGATTTCTTTAACGGTGAACAGTGTAGCTGAGACATACAAATTCTAGAACTGAGATGTGTTTTGGAATATTTGTAAAAGTGCTTCTTTGTCAACTTTCCAGGAGAGGCAGCTGTATGCCTCCACCTGTTGATGCTGAGCTACTTAGACTCACTGAAAACTTGACGCAGATTGAATGCCACTTTTCTTACAGCCAATTACATTTAAATTGACAAGTATTAGCAGAAGAAGTCACAGAAAACCTTTTTTTTAATGCTTACAAAATATTTGACTGTCTTATAAAAACAAAATCTGCAAACTTATGTTGATCTGCTATGCTTATATGCATATATATATGCATATATACTCTTCATTACTTCTGAAGAGGCTTCTGTGATTCACACAGTAAGTGAGAGACTACACACCATCTACTCACCACAACAAGGCACTTGGTGTATAGATGATGCTCTATTCCTCATTCTTTTAACACAGTACAGAAGACTGGGAAGATTATTCCGTTACTTACCTCTCCCTTTCAATCCAGACCTGCGGTGACTGAGCCAATAGCTCAAGGGTATCATTTACCCATTTGTCTTTGGTAATTTATATATCACTAGTTTGTGTCAAAGTTCTGGGCTCAGATACCCAAGTGATATATTGCACCTAAAGAGTTGCATTAAGTGCCTTGCATGTAGTCTTGTTTCACAGAATCACAGAATGTCAGGAATTGGAAGGGACCTTGACGGATCATCTAGTCCAACCCCCCTGCCAAGAAGGATCACCTAGATTAGATCACACAGGAACAAGTCCAGATTGGTCTTGAATGTCTCCAATAGAAGGAGACTCCACAACCTCTCTGGGCAGCTTGTTCCAGTGATCTGTCACCCTCAGGGTGAAAACGTTTTTCCTTAAATTCACATGGAACTTCCTGTGTACAGCTTGGACCCACTGCCCCTTGTCCTGTCACTGGCCATCACTGAGAAGAGATCCATCCTCCTGACACTCACCCTTAACATATTTATAAATGTTCATGAGATCACCCCTCAGTCTCCTCCTCTCCAAGCTCCCTCAACCTTTCCTCATAAGGAAG
>VXBZ01001529.1:13777-25061 GCA_013399135.1 Heliornis fulica
CTGACCGGTCTGTAGTTACCCAGTTCCTCCTTCTTGCCCTTTTTGAAGACTTGAGTGACATTTGCCTTTCTCCAGTCCTCAGGCACCTCTCCTGTTTCCCAGGACCTCAGCAAGACTTCACATTCCCTTTCCTGCAGACGGCTGTTGATACTTTACAGAATCACAGAATATTAGGAGCTGGAAGAAACCTCGAAAGATCATCCAGTCCAACCCCCCTGCCTGAGCAGGATCATCTAGACTAGATCACACAGGAACAAGTCCAGATTGGTCTTGAATGTCTCCAGAGAAGGAGACTCCACAACCTCTCTGGGCAGCCTTTTCCAGTAATCACCCTCACAGTGAAAAGGTTCATCCTTGTATTAAGATGGAACTTTCTGTGTTCCAGTTTGGAGCATTTTCCCTTGCTCATTCAACATCTTGCAGAAGATGCTGTACTGCATCTCCATCCTTTCTGCCTCTGTGGCTCAGTGCATGTGCTCCTGGAGAGATGTCTCTTTGCGTGAAAGATGAATCCAAAATTCTTCCAGCAGTGATCTATGAGCTCAGAGAGTGCTTGTCTTCCCACAGATATTAGCCCTAGTGTTCTAGTCATGCTCTATGCTCTCCGCCGCTACTGTAAATCTGGATTGTTCCTCTGCTGTTTCTTTCAGATGTGGTGGAGTTTCTGGCTTTCATGCCCTAAGTTGCTCCCTTCATACTGCTGCTGTGAATTCCTATGTAGCTGGTGCATGACTCCCTGGGGTTAGCTGAATTTGACTGCTGGGTGAACTGTTCTCATTATAGTCGTATATATCAGTTTGCAAAGCACTTTGCAGCCCTTCATAATAAAAATTAATCTGTTATTAATGAATGAATGTGTATGTGGCAGACAGCACCCATGTGCTTAGTGAAGGACCCATTCTTTCGTGCATGAAGCTGAATGAACCAGTCACAAAGAAGTTTCCTGCAGTGTGGATGTATAATAGCAGTGTTTGATCACATCTGTTCAATGGACTCACAAAAAGAGGATACAACTTAAGAGTTTTGCATTTCTTGGTTTGTTTTCTTTTTTAATTTGTTTTAATACATCAAAACCAGGAAGAAATCATGGGAAATTTACTGAATCATTAATTTTTGAAAGTCAGAAATGAGAAATGAAGAACCAACAGCAAAATAAGAATCATTATAATTGAAAAGAAATGAGTGTTAATTTGATTAGGTGACTGCATGTCACATAAAACTGGGTAGGCTTTAGGGTCTAGTTGATTTTGTTTTGTATATGTAGTGATTTTTCCGATTAGGAGATGATTGTGCTGATTGCTGACAAAACTGTGTCTTTCAAAGGTGAGTCGCAATTTTGAGCTGGTTGGACGGGTTAACTTGGACCAGTTGGAACAAATGAAGGGGAAAACAGAGAGCTCCAGCAGTGATGAAGAAGAAAAAGAAGATGAGTTAAGCCCCCAAACTGAAGAGAGAGGTCAGTGCAGCTCTTTTTTTTTTCTTCTTCCCACCTCACCCCTCCTTCCCCCCCTTTTTTTTTTTTCACTGCAACATACTCTACCAGTCCTACCAAGCAAAGTCAGCTGTTGACTGCAGCACACTCCCATAGAGACATGCAGGCATGCCAGCTGAAGCAGAAAGGGGCTATTTTGAAGACAGTGCTCATGGAGGAAATGTCATGTTTCTAATCCTTACTACAAATTTTCTGTCTGTTCAAAAAATACATACTAAGAGAAAACAGAGCATCTGTGACTTATCTGCCCATGCCAAGAGCATCTATAAGGGCATGGAAAGCTATGCAAATGGGTATTTTAGTGATTTGACAGATCTTCTATTTTGGTAATAAATTTTCAGCTTTTCCCTTGGCATTGTTCATGTGAGGGATGAAGGAGTAGTGGCCAAACTTTTTATGGACTGTTATTAACTCTGTGCTGAAAACTCCTTGTCAGAGGGAGTCAGCTGTGCTGCATATGCTGTAGTTGACAGCTCTGGGGCCAGGGTTAGGTCTGTGTCCCACCTGTATCATTGCATATTTAAATATGTGCCTACATTTGTATCTGAGTCTAATCCCACTGACTTCAGCAAATCTAGGCTATGTGCTTGCTAATGCTTTAAGCTGATGATCAAAGTTAAATTATAGGGAGGAAATTAAGTTCACTGTAAATTGAACTAAGTTTCTTTCTTGTCCTTCCCTTCCAACAACCTTCCTCCATGAAAAGCAGGTTATTGCAATATCTGATGTAAACTGTATCTTGCCTAGTCTGCTCTGGTGTACAGTTCACCAGTCAAATGCAGTGTGCAACTCTGATATCATTAGCCGTGTGATGTCTGAATGTCAGGTTCCTGGGGTCACCAACTCTTCTGATACTGATGACTGCAGTTAGTCATGTTCTTTGTACTTTATTAAATTTTTTACTCTTTTCTCCCTGAATTTTCAGCTTTCAAACTCACTAACTGTTCACAAAAGAAAATGTGTCTTCTTACATATTTTCAAACCTTGAAAATACCAAGTTTGGTATTGTGTGGATTCACAGGTAGTTTACAGAACAGGAAGGGCTCAGATCATGCTTCTTACCTTTCAGTAGCGAGACCTCAGCATCTTGGCTTTTGTTTACTGTCCCTGCAGCATAAATCCAGTCTGCACTTACCACTACCACTTCAAGTATGGTTAGTGATACCTTTTACTCAAATGAGAAAGTAAGTGAATTGGATAGGAACCATTTACATTCTAATGAAAAATATCCTCCCCAAGATCTTAGGTAGAACAGTAGAAAAATATGCAGGGAACCTAAAGGCATTTTTGTTTCATATGCATTTTGAAGTTCAGCATGAGTAGCTCTTGTGGATATGTGCTTGGGTATCTGTTCCAGGACAGCTTTGACCCTCTGAACTTCATGGCTGGAACAATAATTTATGTAATGATTTGACTAAAGAACTAGTTCACCGTATCTGCAAATGTAGCAGGCTGATTAATGTTTTGTATAGACCCACAGCTAGCAGGGGATGAAAAGTCATGCTGTCCTTGTGAGGATTACCTTAGCATTACATACAAGCACAGGTGTTGATGGGACCTTGGAAGCTATAGTATCTAGTTCAAGGAGAAGAAGGGTCTCTTTGTCAAGCCTTACAGATCCCCGTAAATGCACTACAGTGAGGGGAAAAGCCCAAGGTAAAGTTCATTGTTTAAATTAACTTTAGGTTATTTCATAAAAATGTGAAATATCATCTATCCCTGAGATTTAAATGTGCAGGGATAATAGTTAAGTGTTATCCCCATGTTTCATGTGATCAAGTTAGGTAAGGAATGGTGTCTCAGTAGTTCTAGGTTTTTGTACTTTTTTTAACTTGATCTGTGGTTTTTCAGTCTGTGACTGGCTAGAATTATTTCTGTATGGTTGTTCAGATGGACAGTATAGAAACAATTGTGCTTATTTCCAAGTTTCTTTTTTCAGCTATTCTCTCCTGACTGGCCTGTAGGGTCAGCGTTTCATCATTGTTTCTTTTTTCTCATTCTCAAACCCTTACGCCTACTTCTTCATGGTGAGGGTGACAGAGCACTGGACCAGGCTGCCCAGAGGGGTTGTGGAGTCTCCCTCTCTGGAGAGATTCAAGACCCATCTGGACACCTACCTGTGTGACCTGCTCTAGGGAACCTGCTTTGGCAGGGTGGGGTGGACTTGATGGTCTCTGGAGGTCCCTCGCAACCCCTACAGTTCTGTGATTCTGTGATTCTACTGCGGCAAGGGTATTTTGTAAAGATCCATTTTTTTTCTTAGAGAAGTTGTGGATTATAACCGTAAGGTGTAAGATGTGAGGTACACATTTAGAAAATGTCCCAGTGAGACAGGAACTGAAGGCATGACTGGATGCTGAGTTGCTTGCTGTCATCAGCCTGTGTATTTTCAGAAGATAGTTCTAACAGAGAAATTGTTTGCCCTGTTAGTAGAGGATCAGACCTATGGTTTTAAATATAGCCTGTCATAGTGACTAATGCTGTCACAGTTTTCAAACCACATCAAGCTATATAAGCCTGGATGTTACTTGGGTGCTTTTGACAAGTCTAGACTTTATGGTGTTAACAGAAAGGGGAATTTGCTGAGAGTGCCTCTGTGCTCTGAGTATCTGGAAGCAAGTGCTGTCTGAATCCTCTGAAGATCTGTGATGTGGGCCGAACCAGGATTTCTCCTGGTGAGTCAAACAGCTGCCTACAGTCTTCACTTTGACTGCAGGCTGGTAAGAAGAGTGTGCCTTGCTTCTTAAAACAATTTGTTGGACAGTGAACAGCCTAAAGAAGGGCTGTTGCACATGGGAATGCACAGAACTGGGCAGCAGAGCTGAACTGCTATCTTGGATGGGAAAGGAAGGGAATGGTTGGCTGCTGGTGAAGGGTAATAGAAAATGTATTGACCTGGGAGGTAGAAGATAGAATGCAAAAGGGTGAGGGAAGATTGTCTGGCATACACCGTGGAAAGAACCTTGGTAGAGACAACATCTCAGAGGGACTGCCTGTCTCCACTGACCTTTATGTCTTGGTCTAAGTAGAAACTGGAATTCAGGGGTATTTTTCAACAATAGACAAGCTTGTATGTGTGATGCAGGAAAACCATGGAGAGGTCAGATGTCTGTGCAGTCTTTTACCTGTCTTCTGCAGGCCCCAGAAAAAAGCAGTTTCTGATAGTCCTCCAGGGAAGCAATCGAAATTCAAAGCCCTATAAGCAAAACTGATTGGGAAGTAGGGTGAACAAGATAGTGTTTTCTGAAAGGTGATTTACTAGAGTAGATTTATTAGAGTAGCACTTGCTTATCTTAATGGAAGCTGCAAGCTGTGGTGGTTTGACCATGGCTGGAGGCCAGACTCCCACCAAAGTCACTGTCACTCCCCTTTTCAGTTGTACAGGGGTAGAAAATGTATGCTGAGAGGCTTTGGAGTCAAGATAAGGATGGGAGAGATCATTCTGCAATTAGTGTCACAGGTAAAACAGACTCAACACAGAAGAAAGGAAAGAAAACTTTTTAATTTATTTCACTACACACAGAGAGAAACCAGAATCAGGTATTGAGAAGTACAAACAGCTCTTAAAACAGCACCCCCTGCCCCTCCCTCCTTTCTTTGCAGACTTCACTTGATTAATGATTTTCTCCTCCCCAGGATAGCACTGGAGAAATAGGGAATGGAGACTTCAATCTTCAGTCAATTCCTCATGAGTTGTTCTCCTTGATTGGAGGGCAAGGTGGGAGGGTTGTTGGGCATATCTCACACTATTTCCCTGTGTCAGCGTGGCATCCTACGCACAGGAGACAGTCCTCCATGACCCTCTCCACATGAGTCCTCAACCACAGGGTCTCAGCTCTTCACCAATTGTCCCAGTGTGGGTTGCTGCTATAAACTTATAAAATGTCTCTCAGTCTCTCAGTCCCAGACTGTTGGCCCCTGCCTGGTCCCCCACAGAGTACCAAACACCCCCAGCAAACCTGCTCCAGCGTGGGCCTCCATCTCTCTGCCTCTTATCTCTCTCCACGGGCTGCAGGTGCTGCCAGAGGCTTGCTCCAACCTGGGCCACAGCATCTTCCATATTCCTCCACCTGTTCATGGTGTCTTTCCATGGGCTACAAGTGGGGTCTCCTCATCTTCGATGGGACATGGGGGGTCACCCACTTCATCATGGTTTTCTCCACGGGCTACACGGAATCTTCTCTCAGAGCCTCCTTTCCGCCCCTTCACTGACCTTGTTGCAAAGTTTCTTACCTCTTTTCACACCCTTCTCCAGTGGCAAAATGCATCTGCTTGCTATTTTTTCCTAAAGTGTGATTCCAAAGGCACTATGGCTGGCATTGATTGGCCTGGCCTTGTCAACAACAGTTTGGCCTTGAAAGCCCTGCTTGTATTAACTCTGTCAGACTTCAGAGAAGCTTTTAGCTGCTTGTTAAAGAACCACCATACAAGTATAAATCATAATCTGGTTTGGTTTTTAAGAGACCTTTAAAAATCATATAGTCCAACCACCCTGCCATGGGCAGAGACATGTTTCACTAGACCAGGTTGCTAAAAGCACCATCTGACCTTGAACACTTATAATGATGGGGCATCTGCACCTTTTCTGGGCAACCTGTTGCAGTGGCTCAATGCTCTCATCTTAAAAAAATTCTCCCTTATATCCAATCTAAAATACCACCTTTCAGTTTAGAGCCATTACCTCTTTGTCCTGTCACTACAGGCTGTGATAAAAAAATCCCTACTCCACTTTCTTGTAGGCACTCTTTTAAGTACTGAAAGGCTGCAATAGGGTCTCCCTGAAGCCTTCTCTTCTCCAGGTTGAAGAACCTCAAATCTTCCCTATTTAAGTAAAACAAACAGACTCTGCATCTCCTCTCTGCAGAGGACCAGAATAGGCTTCGTGTTGTGTACTATATGGTATATTCTTGTACAGAACCCCATAGCATTTGCCTTCAAAGCTTCTACTCGCCATAAGTCTTTGTCCCTGAACCATGACTAGTCTGTGTGCCTATAAAATGCTGCATGTTTATGAATTTGTACCGCACATAAGGTATCAAAGTCCAGATGTAAACTGAAGAAATGGCATTGATTATTTTGTTGTGTTCCTCTTGACATAGCACCTTTCTTTGTGATATTTAACCATATAATAAATCACTGACAGTAAGAAATATAGTGAGGCTTTTTCTTTCAGGGGGAAGAGGCAAAAAATGATATTAAGAAACATTCCACGTAAAACTTTTATAACAGCTAACTAGAAAGTAATGTGTCACAAAAATATATTCTCAAGACTTGAATATGGATATTGGGCAATGTGTGGGCAATTTTAAGTTCTTGGGCTAATCTGAAACAGACTAAATCTGAGAGTGAAGAAATAAAGTGAGCAGAGATCAGAACCAAAGTGAAACAAAATTCCTTTTCTTTTATTATGTAGTTTGTGAGGAGTCAGAAAGACATTCTGTTGCTTTCTTGTTCAAGATAATCCCTGCTAAGGAATTAATACTCTAAGCAGATGGTGCTGTCTCATTTCCAGCAAAAGAATCAAGTGAGATAGTCCATGCAGTTATTTTTAATGGCTTGTGTGGTGGTATTCTTAATTTGTGAGAAAATATTTCATCCTTTGTTAAAGATGTCTGTGTTCACATGGACCTTAGCTTTCAGAAATCCCTGATCTGCCAGTGACTTCTCTCGTATTACTAGGTGCTTCACAGTTCTGCAAATGAGTCCCCAAGCACTTTGTATAAAAGATTAGGATGGGACCAAACACCTAATCAGTTAAGGTGCAGCACTTAACCCGTGATGGAGGAATGTCTGTGTATTACAAGAGTCAGATGTTAAATATACCAACTCTTTATTTCCTAGAACTTGGTCTGCCAATTAAAAAGATGTAGATAGCATTTAGTGGGTTAGATTTTGGGGAGGGTTTGTTGTTTGGTTTTGTGTTTTTTTGCTTTCACGTTATTTCAGCCCTAAACTTCTAAGTTTTAATTAAAACACCACAGTCTTTTCATTTCAAGGAGCAATGGTACCAAGCTGGAAGATAGGAAGTTCCATCTGAATATAAGGAAGAACTTCACCATGAGGGTGAGAAAGCACTGGAACAGGCTGCCCAGAGAGGTTGTGGAGTCTCCTTCTCTGGAGACATTCCAGACCAATCTGGACACGTTCCTGTGTGATCTACTCTAGATGATCCTGCTCAGGCAGGGGGGTTGGACTAGATGATCATTGGAGGTCCCTTCCAACTCCTGACCTTCTGTCATTGTGTGATTTGTTGAAAAACAGGTGCAAGGAGGTAGCAATTCATTCCCCTTATTTGCTGAAATGATTTAAGACTTAGGACAGGATTTGTTGTCACTTGGCTTTGGGGGAGTTGATTTTCACAGTTGTTCAGTAAGTAAACTCTTTTGCTTCTCAGGGATGAGAAGGTGCAGCAGAGTAGGATCTCAGTGGTCCCTTCCTACCCTGACACTTTTGAGTTCACAGGCTGTGCTGTCTTTTTCCAGATCCCATGATGTTTCCTGACAGTGGTGCTCCAGGGAAACGCTTCCCATGTGAGTTCTGTGGCCGATCCTTTACAGAAGGCTCTGAGTGGGAGCGACATGTGCTGAGACATGGCATGTAAGTTGGTTCACACTCCTTTGCCAAACAGTCAAAGGTAACAGTAGATGTCTCTGCATTCCCTCACCCCCTTCCACACCTCCCAAAAAGCCCTGTGATGAGGCAAACACAGTTCACAAAGGAACAATTCACCCCGTTCCAAGTGTGGATACAGTCATCAGATATCTCTGCATGGGAAGTTCTTGTTTATCCATTTAAATTCTACTTTTCAGGGTGGCCATATACTGTAGTGTTTAACTGCAATTCTGAAACTAAGATTGCCCCAAGGTGAATCCCACTTAGCCCAGGATTAAATTTACTTGAGTGTACTGTTGATTTTGTTTGCCAACAGAGCATAGAAATGGGAGAAAATTAAACAGAATACTCCAGGGCAGAACAGAATGTTTTTTTTTCCCCTTTTTATTGTTATATCTCATGTGCTCGCAGCTAAACTTGCATAACAGTGCAAAGAATTACAAGCACAGAAATGTTAATATCTTCAAGAGAAGTAAAATCAGTCTGAATTAACTCCTCCTAAAATGTGCATAGTGATGTTTATTACTTCAATGTCATAGTGAAGATATTTGCTTTTCTGTAACAGTTAACACTCAGTGGGGTAATACACATCACAGAGAAGGTAGGCATCTCTGTAACAGTCATTTCCTCCTTCTGATGACAATATCACCAGTAGCAGTGATATGCTTGCTGACCACAATTTCTTCAAATAGTAGATTTCATTCAAGGTTGCTGACATGTGAAAGAAATTTGAATAAAATATTGTGGGTTAGCTGTGATAGGATGAGAAATATGATAACAAATATTCTTTTACCTGTAAACTTTTCCACACAAATATTAATATTTAAAGTGTTGCAACCTTTAAGAAGTTTTATGGAATCATTAACTCTTTAGGAAGATTGCTCATTTCCTGTGCCTTTTTTTGTGTCTTTATTTATGACAAAAGAGGAATAAATTTTTAGAAGGCAGAGTTGGGGTTCTTCCCTCTCATCCCATGTCTGTCCCAGTATTAGCACAAATATAAATTTGGTTTCAGAGCTAGAATATCAGGAATCCCACCAGTAGCTTTATTCCACTGCCTCTGCTCTTGAATGTGGGGTGGCAATGGTGTGGCTGCACAGACCTACTTGTTTTAGAAAGTGATGTTTTTCTCCCTCATGTGATATGCACAGATTGGCTTTGCTGTTCTCTTAAGTGTTTCTGTTTTCTGCTGCTTGTCTTTCCAGGGCACTGAACGAAAGCAAGCACAGAACCAGTGAGGACAGCCAGCCAAAGGAGGATGTAGAAGAAACTGTTAGCACACTGCCAGAAGAAACTGAAAGCATTGAGATGGTGGTGGACTATTCCCAAAAAAGTGAAACAGCAGTCACTGTGGTAACTGCCGACAAACCTCTCCAGGACAACATGGAGTCCAAAAATGAATAAGCATTTGGTGTGATTCTAAACAACGTACTTGAACGTGATGAATGGGGTAGAGTGGGTGGGTGGGGCGGGCAGAAGGAAGAAAAAAAGCTGCTTTTAGGACTGAATGATCTGTTTTCAAAGCACTGGTACCTGTGTGTGTGTGTATATTAAAGTTATTTAAGTGATGGGTAAAAGTGGCTCCATTACATCACTGAATCTTTTCTTCTGGATACTGACAATGGGAAGTTACATTCATCTTGGACTAATGAAGCAACTCCCCGTATTCCTACATTACACGTTGTGCTTTGCAGTGGAGACTTGGATTGTTTGTGAATGGAAGCGTCGTGAGCATGGAAGATGTGGGGGGATACAACTTTTCAACGCACAGATTTGGGTGCGTTTTTCTAGTTTTAATACACAACGCTTTTCCAGACTGACTGCAACTGCTTTAGAAAAAAGAAAAGAAAAGAAAAGAAAAGAAAAGAAAAGAAAAGAAAAGAAAAGAAAAGAAAAGAAAAGAAAAGAAAAGAAAAGAAAAGAAAAGAAAAGAAAAGAAAAGAAAAGAAAAGAAAAAAAAAAAAATACCACAAAAACTGCTTTGCTTAAAACAGTCACCTGTTTCCTAGTACCTCAGAAATAACCAAGGGAGATCTCTGCATTTGTCAGTACTACCTGTTGTATTTGTGGTTAAATGTAGAGAGACTGCTGGGCAAGATGGTGAAAGGAGAAAGAAAAAAGTTTTAAAGAAAGGAAGACAAATTGTGCTTAAAATCCCAGTGTGGGTTTTATTTCTTAAAATACTGTGATTTTTTTAATTATTTTAGTAAAAAAAAAAACAAAAAAAGAGAGAGACTTTAATTCCTAGATAACTGTTTGTGACTTGTCATTCTTTATTCCAGGTAAGCTATTTGCTAGTATTTGGTTATAATTTTAGGACTTGATAGATTTCATGTGACTGATTGTGCAGTTTTGTTTGCCACGTTTATTTTCAGTCAGCCTGAGGTGTTACAAATACAGCACAATTAAGTTTCTCATGTAAAATGAGTATTTCTTTTTAAGGGGGGGGACAGGGAAAGGAGACTAGATATTGTGAATAGAATTTTTTGTTGATGTTGTTGTTAATTTTAAACATATGGAAATAACAAAGATGTTTTAACTTTTTTTAAAAAAAAAAAAAAATAAACTAAAGAACCAAACTTACGGCACAGCTATGCAGCTCGCGGGCCAAACACATAGGTCCTCATAACCATTCTGTTACTTGTTATATTAACATCTATCAGTCTCACACCAGTAACTTTTTGTTAAGATTGGCTGCCTTTTTTTTTTCTTCTGTCTGTGTAGTGCGTGTTTTCTTTTTGTTTGGTGTGGTGGGTGGGAGGGGTGTCAGTTAATAATCTTTTTGCAAGTGGAGGTGAAATAGTTACATATGACATTGAGCCTGGAGAACTACTTTTACTCGATTCAAGATGGAGTTGCTAAGTTTTTCCCCTCCTCCTTAGCTTTTAGCATGAGGGGAGCCTTGTAGACTAAATAGGAACCTACATACCTTAGTGGCTGATCCTGCACTACTTCTTGGGTGGAAATCTTACCAAACTCAATGGGAATTTTGCCTAAGCAATGAATACAGGATCTGGTGCCTGTGGTATTGAGAACAAAATAAAAAAACCCACAAAAAACACACAAAAAAAAAAAGATAAAAAAAATAAGTTTCTTTCCAAAAAGTAGAAAGTACTTGACTGAAACCTAGTTTTAGAAATGCATGTGTCTTTGTTTGTTTTCTTTGTTTTGGGGTGGGGG
>VXBZ01001529.1:25843-43652 GCA_013399135.1 Heliornis fulica
CCACCCCCTCCATTTCACAGGGAATTTGAGATTTACAGGTAGAGGGAGTGACTTCTATCTCACACAGGTCTACCACATGCCCAAAGAATGTCTTGAATACCTACCAGTCCAACATTTTTAGAGGTCAAGTGCATGCTGCCAAGGTCTGCTAACTTCCTGAACCCAAACACAGAAATGAAGAAGTAATGTTTCAGACTGTCTTGAAAGATCAGAATTGATGGAGACAGGGAGGTAATTGGATTATCAACTCAGTCTCTGAGTTGAAATATGCTCACCGTATCCTTTCACCTTCCATCTTCCTCCCTAGGAGACAAGATATTTCTCTGTGAAAATACTCCCTTATTTTATGTAAAACACAAGCAAAATAAAAAGAAAAGTAAGAGATTTAGGCTCATTGCCTTTTTTCAGCAGTCTCTGGAAATATTTGTTTGTCAGGGAAAACTACAAATAAGTTGCACAATGTATGTTCCAGCCCAGAGCTACCCTGCAGTTCCACAAATATAAAAAGAGAGGGTGTTGCTCATTGGAACATCACTAAGAGTTAATAAATGATGTAAGGAAAAATCTGAAGATGATTTCTGAAGTGTTACAGTTGCATTACCCATTGCCCCCAATGGCAGGATTGTGACAGTTTGAAACTAAGCCCTCAATTTTCCGAGGTTTACATTTCTGGCTGAATGTGACCAGCACACCTGCTTTGAGATTCCTGTGCTGAGTAGAAATGCAACAAGCAGTTGGTAGGGAAAACGCAAAAGAAATTGTTACTCATATGATCCCTTACTCACATTACTTCTCTGCTTTGCCAGACAATTTTCATTTTCTCGTAACTGGGAGCCCTGGGCCTCACAGGGAGCATTTGTGCCATGGGACAAACAGTGGTCTGCACACACTGTAATCCCAGGCGCATTGTCCTACTTTGTCTTAAGAAGTCTGCGTAAATGTTTGCCACGTTATTGCAAGCTGACTGCTGGCATTTTCTTTCGGTCTAGAGGTACAGTGCCTGAATACCCTCCTCCATGCAGAGATCTTGCCTTTGCATTCACACCAGTGCAAATGCTTTGCAGGAGTTGCTATGGGAAGTGAGACCACTGTCTCACTCTTTTGCAAGCATGCAGCCTCCCTGGAGAACAGTTGAGTGATTGAGGGACTCTTGTGACTTAGGGACTGACACTGAGGATTGTCAGGTTGACAGTAAGGATTACAGGTCCGGAACTGTAGGATTTCCAATAGAAAGTCTGCTTTTTCTGATGTGAGAAGGACTATGTGAAATGTTGATACTTGTGGCCTGGCTTAATTATCTTGGAAACCGGTGCTGCACAGAAGATTTCATGGGAACATAAACAGCAGAATTCAAGTCTCCCAGCTTCAAGAAAATGCCTAAATACAATTGCAGATGTTCACTATTTCAGTATTCAGTATTTCAATGAAAACTACCCCATGTTTCTCCATTCTTCCCCACCTTGAAGTCTTCAATATTTTTCCGATAACACAGGACTTTTCTACCATAAAAGCCAGCTGTCTTGCTTCAAAGTAGCAAGATTACTGAACAGTAAATGATTCTGGGTAAGAGATTTTGGAAAAAGGTGTTTGTTTTTTTTTTTAGTCCAAGATAGGCTTAAGATGTTAGAGAGACCTTCCTTTTTTTTTTTTTTTGCAGCATGGCCCTAAGACCATCTACTGCTGGAAACAAGGATTTCAGCCTGAGTGGTCTGGAGTACAAAGTTTAGCCTGGAAGCTTACAGTCCTTCCAGTAGGCAGCTTGTAAACCTTTCATTGTCTTCTATGTCATGTACCAAACTGTTCTCAGATAACGCAATGGGTACAAATTCCCTGTGAACCAAGGGTGAGGCTGGGTGACATCAGAGCAAGTATCCTGGCCAAAGCCTCAGTAAAGAGAGATAATCTCTCTTTGGAGCAACTGAAATTTGGAGAGTTTAGTTGAAGGCATTATCTTTCCTGCTGCATTTGAGTCACTTACCTGTGTGTGGAAACACAGTGCATATTTTTCAAGGGAGGAGGGAGAGAAGGATATGTGATTCATCAGATATGCAGGACTTATGCATGTGTGGCCATAAAGGAAGAAGGCCATATGGGTAGGGCAACAGGATAGCCTTCCTGTTGGGAGAATGGTGAGGTACTGGGGCAGGTCACCCCATGGGCATGTGATATCTTCACAGTTAGTGGGTTGTTTTGACTAATATAGACAAAGCCATGACTGACCTGGTGTAGTGTCAGCAATAATCCTGATTTTGGCAAGAGGTTGGATCAGAGACCTCCAGAACTCTGTCCCACGCCAATTTCCAGCTTCAATTTCCCATTCTTTGTTGTCCTCTTAATCTTCAATTTCTCCAGTATATCTCTGACTTTTGGCAAGACCACTTTTTTGTGAAGTGTGCGCTACATTACGGTCAAGCTCACCTACTCATAGACTCTTCTTTGTCCAATCATTTTTGATCAGAAGGCAAACCTTCCATCTAAATATATGCCCAGTGACATATGAAGTACCCAGTGAAATGATGTCTTAGCAGGATCAAATCAAATTGGAAACAGACTTTCTCTATTCATCAATAGCAGGGGACAGCACAGAACAGCTGTAGATGTAGAAAACGGTTATCATGTGGGAAAAGATACTTTAATGAATTTCTGCACTTCATTTTGACCCAAGATATTTAATTGGTCCTGATTTGAATCCTACAATTCCTTTTCTTCAGCACTCCCACAACATACTACAAATCAAGGTAAATACTCAAAAAGTAGTGTCAGTGTGGTGGAGGATTTTTTCCACTTTGCTTTTGTGAATGAACCAGTATTCTTGCTTGTTACAACTGGACGAATCCAATCTCAAGTTCTGGCAACTTCAGGGGAAAAAAATGGGGAAAACAACAAAATACTCCCCCCAAAACATCTCATGCAATGTGCTCCATAGTGTTATTTGACACTAACACTATTGGCTAATTTTTTACTGCATTTGACATCTATTTTATTCTGGCAGAATGTGGGAATTGATCAGATCATGTCTGTTCCCTGTCTAGTTCAGTGTCTTGACTCCTGAAGGAAAAAGCAGGAAATACCATGGTGAGCAGAAAGGAAATATTCTGTCCCTAATGAAAGTCTCATCTTAATCCATTCTGATGACATCTTTATGCACAGAAGCAGAAGGAGTCCTACCTCTTTTACATTTGTTTTATGTTATAATAATATAAATTACAGTATTTTTGCTACCTATTCCCTTTTAAATTTTACTGAACTCTTGTTTTCTCTGATGAAAACTGCCAGGTAAAATATTTTTGTTTTAAAAGAAAAAAGAAATTATTATCCTAAAAATAAGTGCTTCCCAAAAGTTAGTTGTGTGAACTCTGTTATTCTTTTGTTGTTTATAAATGCATTTTTTAATGTACATAAAACAGTCTGTCGAGAATTCCAATAAATTCATTTCAGATGGAATATTTAGAAAAAGATGATGTCAGCTGCTGGAATGAGAAGAGGCATGATTCTCTTCTTCTCAAATGATCTTTGAATAGTTGGTGTAAAAGCAAATATGTCTCAGCTTGATTCTTAAATTCTCTACTGAGTTTACACTTCTATTAATGAAGACCTTAGCTCAGTCTAGCCAACTGTACATGCGTGACTTCAAAATCTAAGTGAAATATGTCTCTCTGCAGCTGTTCTGTTGTGCTTTCAGTAGTGTTTAGAGAGATAAATATATTTACCAGCTATGTTTCAAATTAATTTAGCTTGTGTTGAAAATGTTGGACTGAAATTTTAACTATTCTGTACAACTGCAGGAAATCACATTAAGCTGCAGGGCCAAATGATGCTTCAGTTCTTTGAGGACTCATTTAGACTGAAGTCACCAAAGACTTCTGGCAGAGATGCTGCAGAAAAAAGAGTGGCAATTTTGATCTATGTGAACCAGTAGAAAATTAGAAGGCATTGCTCCACCCAGCAATGATTCTCTGATGGTCTTCAGGACCTCAGTATATGATTGTTACAACCATGTGATTTGAGTAAAAATAGTCATTCAGAAGTGGAAAGGATTTGGCTTCTCATAGGTGTATAAATACACTGCACTAAAATGTTGCTTACAGAAAGAAGGTCTTTGAGCCATCCTGCTGCAAGTGCCTCCCAACCAGATTACAAACTCTGGCCATGCTGGAGGTGGTAGGAGTTGGGCTATTTTATTTAGGAGACTGAGAACATCATTGTGGTTTTCAGTGCTAGAGAAAGCCCGGGCTCATGTACAAGCGAGACTAAGACCACATGGACACCGTCCCCACTTGCAGTGGAGGAGCATACAGCAAGACAAGAAAGCAGTTGTCTGTTAGACTTTGGCCAGTACCAGACATGACCCTACCACTATCTGGAAATCAAAACAGCATGCTGGCCTTCATCAGTCCTTATGATTTCTTCTGGAGGGGAGGTGCAAATAGAATGTGTGTTTTTTCAGCTCCGTCATAGGTCACTTGTTCACCTTTTATTGAGTGAACAAATTTAAATGTGCCCGATCCTTCTCTGAGAAACTGATTGGCCTTCTCTACCTGTACGCCAAAAGCAGGAAGGTCAGATGTAGCTATCATATCCCATATAATTAACTAATAGCAACAACTAAAGTATATTATATACTTATCATCTGATTAAATGTATGCTGTTATTTAATCCATTTAACATACATGTTTGGGAATTAGAATTTCATTCTGCAGGGATTCATGCTGTAACTTAGATTTCTTTCTATGTAATTTAATTGGAAAGCTGACAAGGAGATGCTGTTTTCTCATTCATTTGTATCAACTGGGTGTTGTCCCTGACTGAGTGGGCTGTTCCCAGGGACACTGCACAGTCTGGGAGAGCCTTAGAGAGGGATGAAACAGAGCAACAAGGGTTAAAGCTCTCCAAATCAATAGCTGATTACACACATGGTGGCAAAAGCAAGCAAATGCATTACTTCCTTAGCAGCTTAGTGGCCTTTCAACATTTGTAAAGATAATATGGGTTTTTTAGAAGTCTCAGGGGATGTGTTGGTATCCTTTGGCCTCAAGTAATTGTGAAAACACCTAAAAATCATGCTTTCCTTTGCAAGGAGGTGAGAGTTAAGGACATAATATTGGAGTTTGTTTTGTAGATGTGCTGGTGACCAAGAGGATCTCCTGGCACTTCTTTCTGACAGCATATGTTCAACAGTGGCTTTTCACAGGGAATCTCAGTTCACCTGGAGCAAATGACTAGACATTTGTTGCAGATCTTTTGGTCTTTGCCAATGAATAAAGGATTTTCCTGGAAAAAAAAAAAAAAAAGGAGTCCTTGTCCCCAGTTTCATCCTTGAGAGAAAACTCTGTGATTACATACTCTGCATTCTCGGTAGAATTGTGATCAGGTACCACCATCAGCTAGCAATAAACAGTGCTGTGTTCATAGGTGGTTAATCTGACTGGGAAATAGGGGATCATTTTGACTTTCATGCAGAAGGGCTCATGAGATAAGCCTCCAAGATTTCTCAATTAAAGCATCCAGATTCAATTTCAGAGAGCTCTGTCCCGACATGAACACTAACAAACTCTGTAAATGAAGGAGCTCAGGTGTAATGCAAATGAGCTGTTCTCCAGCACACAGGTGAGTTTCTTCTGCTTTATGAGAGTTTACTGACTGATTCAGTGTTTTAGTCATACTTTCCCCAAATTACAAGAACTCCATTTCACAGTTGGTTCTTATATGCATGTAGTTGGTTTGCCTTTATATCAAGATAATTTAACTATCTCAAGCCTGGCTATTATGTTTATACTTTCCAGCTGTCACCTGTAAACTAATGATAGAAAGGGAAAATGTAAGACCAGAGAATCATAGTACAAAATTGCTTCCTATTTTCTTTTCATCCATGTGTTACTTAGCTGTAACTAGCAGGCTGACATAGCTCTTTTTCTCACAGACCTCAAAGCAGAGAATGAAGTGAGGCAAACTGCAAATACTTCTGTTTACAACTGAGTTGTCGGATCTTTTGGAACTGGAGCAGCATGAAAACTGTTCTGTCACATGCAAATTATGCACGAGCTTTGGAGAAGTCAGGAGCTCAATACTGCCCAGTTCCCATGCCAGGTCAGACTGAAAATTTACTTATAGCATGTCTGAATCCTGATCAAAACTTTGTGTCTCAGATCCACAATCTGAACAGCTAAATTGATATTTCCTGAATAACCTCTCTGTGCAGCTGTTTCATTACTAGACTGCTGTGTTTTGCACAAAGTTTTCCAGATATCTTTAGCTGTCTGTGAGCAGTGAGGAATCTTGTTTGCTTCTTTGAAAGCAGGTTTCCAGCACAGCTTTAGTTAGTCCAGATTGTATCCAGTTTCAGACTGGGATTTCTACCTTTTAAAGGTAGTGATAGTCTTCTCTTGACAAACCTTGCTATGTCATGAGTAACATTCACCAAATCTATAATATTTAGACTGATACGAGTCCTCTGAAAGCAGGAAAATTGCTACAAACTTCCAGAAATCCTAAACCTTATATTCTGTTTATATTCCCATAGGAATATATCCCTGACAAGGGGCTTAAAACTATTTACAATTGTTTCCTATCACTATTACAAGTTTCCCTTCATGGAGGATCCATAGTACAGGGAAGACTTACATTGTTAATGAAGTATTTCAATTATTTTAATTCTCAGCTTTCTTTTCACTAATGGTAGTGGTAATTTGAACAAAATTCTCTTAGTATTTCATGCTAATATCTTTTATCACTAACTTTATAGTTAGAGGATGGGATTAAAAAAAGAGAACAAGGCACTATTTTTTTTGTACATGGCAGTAGCATAAAGAAGTAATGCCACACAATTATTTTCATGGTGATTGCTGTAGTATGAACAGAGCACAAACCCTTCACCAAAAAATCTTACCATCTAAGCAGCAAACAATAAGTGACTTTACTGTCAGACCAGAAGGTTTTAATACCTCCATTTGATAGATGGAGAACCAGTACAGAAAGTAGAGGAAATTATGCTGTCCTGGGGAAGTTTATACTGACTGTGAAATAAATTCTGGTAACTTGTGTCCTTGTCCATGGCCTTAGTCTTGCATTCTTTTTTATCAGAATAAGAATATAAAACTAGAAGTTTTGCTTCATGGAGCTGGATCCTGACAAACTAAGCTAACTTTAAAAATGGTTCAGCCCTGAAAAATGCACTGAACGTCTGCTCCTGTGCATAGAACACCAAACGCACCTCAGAACTGGGCAACCAGACCAAGAATAACACTGCCTGAACAAAGAACATAAAATGGAGCATGTTGTGGTGTCAAGTAAAAAAAGAACCATTTTTCTCCAGTGACTTAAGACATGTTCAGGTCAAGACAGAGAAGAATTATATTCATTACACAAACTATTTGTTTCCTTTGAGCAGCTTTGTATTGTCCTGACTCTTGATAAAGACAACATTCACTTGCTTTACAGGCTACATAATATCAGGATTGCTTGTATATTTGCTGGTGGCTATTGAAGACATATCACAGAATCACAGAATCGTGACTGAGTTTCCAGAGATTAGGTGTGTGTCAGGTGTACTGGGTTTATGTGGCAAAGTTTTTGGGGCAAGGAGTGCTACAGGGGTGGCTTCTGTGTGTAAGACACCAGAAGCTGTCCTCACATTGGACAGAGCCAGCTCCAGTCAGGTCCATATGGAACCACTGCTGGACCAAGATAAGCCCATCAGTACTGTTGGTAGTGCCTCCATGATAACAGATACAAGAAAGGCTAAGAAATGCTGCACCACAGAAACTGTGAGAGAGGAATGAGAATATGTGAGAGAAATAACTTAGGAGTCACCAAGGTCAGTGAAGAAGGAAGGGGAAGAAGTGCTCCAGGTGCAAGGGCAGAGATTCCCCTGCAGCCTGTGGAGAAACAGGCTGTCTCCTTGCAGTTCATGGAGAATCCCATGCTGGAGGAGATGGATGAAGCTGAAGGAAGATTTCTGAAGGAGGCTGCAGCACATGGAAAGCCCATACTAGAGCAGGATCCTGGCAGAAACTGAGAGAGTATGGAGAGCAGGTTTTCTGGCAGGACCTATGACCCTGTGTGGGACACATTGTGGAGCAATTTGTTCCTGCAGGACTGCATCCTGTGGAAAGGATCCTATGCTGGAGAATTTGGTGGAGGACTGTCTCCTGTGGGTGTGGCTCCATGCTGGAGCAGGGCAAGAAAGGAGCAACAGAGAGAATGCGATGAATTGACTGCAACCCCCATTCCCGGTCCCTTCCTCACAGGGAGAAAGTAGAGAAATTTGGAGTGGAGCCTGGGAAGGAGGGAAAGAGGTTTTTAGTTTTGCCCTTATTTCTCATTACCCTACTCTGTTTGATTGGCAATAAATTAGATTATTTTCCCTAAACTGAGTCTGTTTTGCTCATGACAGTACGTGGTAAGTGGTTTCCTGTCCTTATATTGACCCATGAGCTTTTAGTCATGCTTTGCTCCCCTGTCCCATTGAAGAAGGGGAAGTGATGGTGCAGCTTGGTGGGCACCTGGCAGACCTCGAAGGCAAACTGACCACAGGGGTCTAACTATCTCTTGATGCCACAGCAGCTCACATTACATCTGTCCTCTTGGTAAGTGCATGGATATATCAAAAGGGAAAACATTTTAATTCAATTATTTTCCTTAAGTTAAACCTCTGTGCATGAGGCTCACTATTTTTTTTGGGGGGTGGGGGGAGGGCATGGGGGGTATGACATATCTTTAAAGTCAGTAAATTCAGATTTTCTACCAAGATGAATAAAAATGTAATAAAACTTTTTTTTCAAATAATATAGGCAAAATTAGTGAGTGGACACCCTTTCTCTGAGAGGGAACAGGTCTGCCCACCTACTTGGGGACTGTTAAATGATGCTTCTGAGGAAAGGGAGGCCTTTCTGCCGTTTGAAGTGAGAAGCAAGCATGCATCTGTGTGTGCACTTGTATTTGTGCTTTCAACTTGACCAGGCATTTTCACATCTGTTCCGCAGAAGTCAGGGGGCTTCCTCTACCACCTCCTCCTGCAAGCAGAGAAGTGCAAAAGGTCTCCCTCCAAAACCCATCCAGTTTTCTGGCAGCTGTGCCTCCCTTTGTGCTAAGTGCTAGCAGTTTCTCTTTTTCTCTGAGGCTGTGTTGCAAGTCCACAGCCCCTCACAAACCCTCCAGAGTGATAGGTCATGCTGGCCACCTGCAAACCCCTTCTACACCTCTGCCACTTCTGTGAGTCTGCACGCAATAGCTGAGAGTCTCTGTGAAGAAGCGTTAAGCTGGGTTGCTGAGGTGAGGATTTTATCTTGCCTGGAAATGGCATTTACCCTTTCAAAACTCATTGTGATAGGGAAGACAGTAACATTAGCTTGGGGAGCAGATGGCTTTTTCAGGAAGACATTCTGGGAACATTTTCAGGTTTTGCCTTTCATGTGGTCTGTGTGCATACTGGCAGCTGATTTAGACTAAACAAAGGTAATTCTACACTGTGGTTTCCTTCTGTCAACAGACTGTGATTGGGTCAAGTTCTCACTGGTAGATATTGGCTATTATTTTCCTTCTCTCTGGGATCCCTAGTAATCATCCATCTTGACTACAAGTCAAGTCTTGGGGGTGGGGGTAGGGTGTGTGTGTCCACTCTCCTTTTTCTACTTTTTCAAACTCTTCTTTTGATTCTTAGTCACCCACCCCACTTCTGGCAATACTGGAGGCCTCCAGCTCACTGGTTTTGCTCACCTATTCTCCGGTCTTTGCCACAAGCTCACCTGTTTCTGTCATTTACCACTAATCTTCTCCTCTTCCATGTGTGACCCTTCACTGCAGATTTACTCTCTCATGATGTGCTTATAGCTACCGATGAAGTTATCCACATTGTAAATTGCTATTCACCTATCTTTCACAGACTAGATTTTTAAACACAGCTTCATGTAGATGAGATCTGATGACCTTACTGGGGAGCTGTCCTTCTTTGCTCTCTGGCTTTCTCGAGAATCTCCCATTTTTTAAGACAGTTGATTCTGGAGGCAGCAAAACTGGACAATATATCATAATTCCTGACAGAGCATGGGACACAGCCAAAATAAAATCACTGAACAATAACTGAAAGCACTTTATTGCTGGAGCAACCCAAGCACTGCATGTTGGGGGGGTGGGNAGCTCAGCAGCTATTTACCAATAATTTTATACTTAACTTTAGCCTGTTGTGTAAATGCTAATTGAATGTTTTAACATGCTGAACATGTTTTATGTGTTAATAAGCAATAAGTGTACAAGTTACACTTTCTATGTGATCCAGAATTAATTACAGGGTGGTGAGATTTTCTCCTTTATATACCTATTAGACTCACATAACTGCTGTTTTTACAGTTGATTGGTGTTCAGTTAACATACAGTAATTGCTCTTTAAAGACTTTAGTAAGTACATATTTGAGACAATTTACGGTGTTGGCAATTTCCTAGTACTATTCCTCAGAGGTACAGGGAAGCTAATCACATTCAACGCTGGAATTCGCCGTGATTCTGCCACATGTTCCCCACCGCACACTGTGCAAGCTACATGCAGTCATGAGGGATTCCATTTCCAGAGATGATAAGCATATGCAGAGAAACACTTTATTGGCTATAAAATGATCCTGCTGCACAACCCACTGCAGTGAGGCAAGCAGCTGGGAGGTAGGGACACATGGTTAGAGAAAAAAAATCACGAGGGCCGTCACTCAGTGTTTCCTGATTTATCCTGTGAAGCCACAGAAAAAACAGCTGTCTGTCCTCTTCTCTTGGTAGAAAACACAGTCCCTTTGTGTTTGCTTCCAGTTTGAAGACAGGGAATCTGTAAGGCTGAGCCCTCTCCAAGCAATCTCGGTGTAACCTCAGGCAAATGGCTTAGTGTCTCTGTGCTCCCTTCTGTGGATGTAACATTCTGCCTGGCTTTACTCCGAGGTAATACTGTTGGTTCCAAACTGCAGTCTCCTCCAGCTCTAACGAGATCTCAAGACAGATTTTAAACCAGACAAACAGCACCACCCTTCTGCCCCATTAATTTCGAAATTTTGAGGGCAAGACAAAACTGAGTGCTGCTTCCTACATGACTGAGGCAGCAAGGTGCATAAAGTGCCTGCCACCTAATTGACACAGCCACCTAAAATCTAATCAACCAGGCAAAGCAAAGGAAGAATATTGTTTTAAATCTGAATGCCAATGAGGAAATATGGCCATGGAAAATAAGGAAATTTTTGTTCTACATCATTCCTTTTGCATAATATTGTATCTTTTTGACAAGGCAGAATTAGGTTAACTCCCACTTTGCTCTCCACCTTCCAATAGCTGACTTAAAAGAAAACAGCAAAGCCCCATCTTCAGCGTCAAACGAACAGTGGGCATCCTTCCAGCAAGAAGAAATTAGTTGCTTTTGAAAGAGTTGTAGAGGAAAGTTAGAAGTGTTCTAATATCTCATGAAATAAATATTTGAATGGCAGTCACTTGGCTCATCCTCTAAGATGTCAGCACAGGCTTTGCAATCCAGGTTTATATAAAATATTGTTTGGAGCATATAGAGGGGGGCAGAAAGTCCACATTGCAGATAAGAAAAGACAGAGATACAATAGCATGAAAGATTTTAATGTTCAGTAAACTTCAGAAACAGTAACTAATTGATAATTGTTCTGCTACAGGATGTTGTATTTCATCCTATCTTAGTGAGGAACTTTGGCCAAAAGTTTTCAAGCAGCCTGGAGAATGTTGAGACATTGATTTTGACAACATTTATGAAACACAGTCCCTTAGGCAGCGCTTTGTACTCCAGCAGAGGCTTGGGGCTATGCCACTCTAGCTTGCACAAAACTGCGGGGGAAAGCGCTATATTCCGCAGGGTGCCAAAGATTCAGTGAAGCAGCATCGGCTGAGAGCAGCTACGAATCTGTTGACAAAGTTCAGGTCTTAGTCTGGACTTAAGCTGAAGCCTCGAGGCACTCAGACCAAGTGTGAAGAACTGCACCAAAGAAACCTGGCAAGCCTCGGTGCTCCAGTGCTTTCCCCATTCTGTCTCTTCTTTTCTTTCTTTTTTTCCTTTTTCTTTTATTTTCATTTATGTGTTTCTTTCCAATTTCCCTTTCCCTTTCCATTTTCCTTCTTTTTCTTCTTAAACTGTTCGTCATGCTACAATTACTTTATTAACTGTGCTTGAGGTCCTTTTGTTGTTGTTGAAAGTTAATACAAGTTTTTTCAAGAAGTTTGGAAAAGCTAAATTAGAAGAGATTCTGATAGGCTAAAAGGGTTGTGAAATTCCCTGTGTTATCATGGTAGATTTAACATCTTTGAAGGCATGTCTTCATTTAACCCACTTCAGAGAGTTTGGGAGGGAGTCCACTAGTTAGTTTCTTTCCCTTCTAGAAGCAGTCACTGATGAAATGGAGTTTTCAGTACTTTCTCCATAAAGTGATATTAATAAAAAATTATTTGTATGTTTGTGCTAGTTCTTGTGTCAACAGGAAAGTACATATAAAAATGCTAATTTACCTGGATGTGCATAATGTCCAATCATAAAGTTGCCCTCAAGATCTGCCATGGTTCTGGTAGATGAGTATTTTCTCAGTTACATGTCCCCCAGTTGTTTTCCTCCTTTGGTGCAGTTGCATATTTCCCACTGATGATGACAGATCGAGACTTGCTTCATGCAACTAAAAGAGGGAAAATGTTTTAAAGGTCAGTCTTGGGGGGTAAGGTTCAGATGAACTTTGTTCTGGCTTCTACACAGCACCATGATTTATTCTTAATTCAGTGGTAACAATGTTATCCTACATCACAGAAATATGGTGAAAGCAAATTCCTTAGGAGGTTTCACAGCAGGCAGAGGGTGACTTTTGAAAAAGAGGCAATCATCAAATGGTTTGTGCAAACCTGGCACATGACTTGGCTATTTTAGGTGGTTCTTGGCCTACTTCTCAATAACTACTTTCTGATACAACAACTGTGGTATGTCTGAAAGAAAAAAGAGCAATGAAATATCTACTCAAAGCAACTTGCTTTTACAAAACTTGGAACAATCTGAAATTCTGGCACTTATGCAAAATTTACAATTTAAGCTTGTTTGTTGGAGTAGAGTTTTCCACTGGAGATACAGTCAAATGTAACCATTTTTCCTTGTTCCTTTCAGTGTTTCTAAAATTGTTTCTTGCAAGTAATTAACATTAACTAGAAGTCCCTGTGATTTTGGGAGTGATCACGCTAACTTGGCAGAAAGCAAAAATGTAAACGCTTACAACAATGCACATTATCCTTTGTAAAAACTGGAAGTGGAAAAAAGATACTGCACGAAGGGTGCTGCAAAACAGCTTGCTCTGGAAATCCTCTAGGTTTCTATCTACATCTGAACCATGATTCAGTGTTGATGTGGTAATGCGATTTGCCCTAAGGACTGTCTCCAAAGCAGAGGTGGTTGGAAACTTTCAAAAGACAAGGTTGTGAGCTGGGAGGTGCTAATTCAAAGACTGCAAAACCTGCTATGCAAGAGCGTTGCTCTGGATGGAATCTCCTTATGAATCAAAACAATTAAGTTCAATTGTTTGAAGTCCTGAAAAGGGTGGCCCTTATTCAGAGACAGTACA
This sequence comes from Heliornis fulica, assembly GCA_013399135.1. Lineage (NCBI taxonomy): Eukaryota > Metazoa > Chordata > Aves > Gruiformes > Heliornithidae > Heliornis > Heliornis fulica. The sequence goes on from VXBZ01001529.1 coordinate 39,424, forward strand.
CCACTAGAAGATCAATTTGAAATGGGAGATTTTAATTTTGAATGAAATGGAACATTTCCTTTCTCCTCTTTGGGAGAGACCCCATCACCTTTTGCATGGCCCTGGCTGTTTGTCAGCACAGTTCAAGGAGCTGAAGCTCCATGTCAAGGCAGCAGAATATTAAAAATGGTCCCAAGGATCAACTCTGTGGATGTTTGGCACACCATCCCCACCTGTACACCAGCCACATGGGCTGGCAGGGTTCTTGGCTGCTCAGATCTGTGGTAGACCTGGAGCTGCTCTTGATCTGGGATTTGGCATCTGGTTTTGGTTTGGATGTGGACTCCAGTTTCTACTTCCCAATGCCTGCTGTGGGTATGGCCCCAGCGGCCCCCAGTGCCCTCCATGGGGAGCACTGTGGAGTGGCACCATAGGTTGGCAGGGTCTCATCATGTTGTGTCTACAAAAAAGTCTGTGCTGACCCTTACTGGAGCCCTCCTGTAGGTGCCCCATCCTGCAGCATGAAGCATCTCCACGGGGTGGAGCATTCAGTGTTAGCTGAACAGGTAACACAGTCTCTGCTCAGTGGTGATACTCTCACTCATCTCCAGCCAAGCAACCCTTTTTGGTTTGAAACTGTTTCACCAAGTCCCACAGATCTGCCTGCCTCAGTGCAGGGGACACTTGATACCCTTTTAGAACTGGAGACTTAATTAAAGTGCAATGAATACTCTTCTGTATGAATCCATGTTCTCCAATTTCTATTAAAGGTAGTACAGAGGGTGGGGGTGTCTAATGGGAGCAGAGCAAACAGGTGGGATTAAAAATAAAAAATATTATCTCATCTCTGAGTACCTGGTGCAGAGGCACAGGGAGAAGGGCTCATTAAAGGTAGCAAAGAAACAGGGAATCATTGCCTTCATAAATTCTCTAAAGCTTAGCACAATGGCAAGCAACTGAGATGACAAGCTACTATTATCATCGCTGGATCCAGGCTGGACACAAGAGAAAACTAAGAAGTCAGGATTACAGAAACAACACAGGCTGAGGAAAGGCAAATCATGTCAGGCAAAATTTCCCTGCTATTGTTCCATGACCTCACTAGGCTCAATTTCTCACCTTCTGAAGCCCAGGAGGGATACCAGGAAGTCCCACAGTGTATCCTGATTAAGTGAATGTGTATCACAATATCCAGCAGAAAAATACCAATGTGTCAGGGAGCTGGAGCACACCTTAAGACATGTAAGCATCCCACAGCAGTTGCCTCCTATCCCTTTTATCTCCCACCACCAGCTTCTCCTTCAAAACTGAAGTCTTGATCTCTCTGTGCCTTGCTGTTACAACCAAGGGCAATAAACTGAGTTTTCAACCGTCAGTGGAATCCTTCAATATTCTTACTTTTTACCCAGAGGTAAAAAAGCAGAACCTTACCATAATTTGGGAAGGGCTGAGAATTGCAAGATGTCCAGAACTATGATATTCCCTTACAACAACATCTATCTGCACAGCTGTTGCCTGTTCCTCTCAGTGAAGGAGACTGCAAAGAAACACAAGATGTTTTGTCAGCATCTTCTTCCTCATCGACATTGGTCAGCTTGTGCCTCTTCTATCTCTTCATGCTGGTGCAAAAAGACTATGAGTTATGTCAAATTATCTCCAGGAAGATTGAATAAATACAATAAACCCCCAAATACTATTAAAAGGGATTTTCAAAAAGAGAAAAATAATTCAATGGAAGGACACCTGCTGACTTATATTTTCCAACCTGTAGCACTAGGTTTTTGTTCCAGATTATTTTCTGTGATGCCTAAGGCATTTCCAGGACAAGTGCTGCCTGACAGAGATGTGTCATGTAGGTGGCATGGGATCAAATGTTAAAAAAACACATTTGTCAGGGAAAAATGAGAAAGGTGAGGGCCCAGCTTATACAGGCTTAATGGTCATGAACATGGATATGGAGACACCAGAGCCTGGAATTAGAATGTGGAAGGAGACACAGTATTTGAATAGCTAGCATATAGTACATAATCAGCCTGGATAAAGCTATTTCCACTCAGTGGCAGGAAAAAAAAAAAGTAAGAAAGAGAAAAAAAAGTAAGAAAGAGAAAAAAAGTAAGAAAGAGAAAAAAAAGTAAGAAAGAGGAAAAAAAAGGCTGTGCTAGCTTCACATATGCACACACATGCATCTTGCAGTGACTCTTCAAGAGCTATTTCCTGATGAACCGGAATTTGTGACTAAAGCATTTGCCAAGTTACCCCAAGGCATCAGCTCTTGCACTGGCATAAATCAATACCTCTCCCTTGATGGATTTACTTCCCTTTGCGCTCCCCAGAATACAGCCAGAGGCACAAACTACCCTTTGCTGCCCTGCCAGGTAGGCAGGGTTGCAGATTTGCATGGTCAGGTACTTTGAAATTCCATCCTTTGGTTCCAGTGACAAAACCATCTATCTTTGAGGTTTTTCAGTGATCTGGAAGGTGTTCACGTATCCCTATATTGTCTATACATAGTGTCTATATAGTAAAAGAGCTAGATCTAACTCTTTAAGGTTTCTAATGGTGATTGCAGTGAATTATGGCTCATAAATCTGTGAAGATAGACTCATTGCTCCTTATATCTGGACTGCAAAAAAATGGGGATTTTTCAGAGGCTCACTGTATACATCATTTCAAAAGCATAGGGTAGTGCTGGAGTTTCTGCTAACCTAAGGGGTCTCACATAGCAGTGCTGGGCATCTGTATGGGAAGTGGAATGAATAGTACAGACTCAACTGTGTCTGAGCACTGCTTCCTGGGGTTGAGTGCTACTTGACACGAACGATTCAACGCATGGTAGGACAGTGGTAGCACTTACATTGTATTCTGCTTCTGGCTGGAGTGAAAACAAGAAGTGCACACTCCTTCCTGACAAAAACATGTCCCTGACCAAGGTTCAGCCTTGCCCTGTAGAAGTAGGGCTCTGTTCTCAGAAGTGTCTGAAGAAGTGTACTGTGGAGTTGCATGCTGAGTTTGCTAGTGACTTCCCAATCACGTGCCTCAGCTTGCAATGACATGCCCCTTATTTCTCACCTGCCAGGCTTGCGTGATCTATCTCAAATAGATGCTGAAACCATGTGGAATGTGATCATCATCCTTTGTAAACAACAGAAGTGAAGGGTCTGAGAGGAAAACTGCTTTCTGTTACACTCACATTAATCTTTATGGGGTAGTGACAAGACCTCAGGAAACAATTTAGTGATGTTCCAAAGTTGCAGACCAAACCTGCATCCTGCCATCTCAGGGATGTCATTTCCATGGTGACTAGGGAAAAAAAAAAAAAAAGAAAAAACTATGGAGTACTTCATGTTTGCTTGGGTCCCCAAAGTAGCTGTTCATACACAGAGGATCACTGGTCTGCAGCAGCTACCATGATAGATGGAGAGTAAATGTAACCATTAGAACGGATTTTGTGATAGTATTCCTATTGTTAACATTAACATTACCATTAACATTAACAATATTGATAAATTAACAACAACAGTGGAAGAAAACTGTTTTCATGTGTCTTTGATTTGGGATTCTTACCAGACTTGTGTGTTCATGTCATGCTCTGAGTTACTATTCAGTCTGCATAACATCTCAAAAATCATCCTTTTCTAACCACAAATAAAACTATTGCATGGCAATTACTTCCAAAGCATTTCTCTGACTTTAACAAACACTATTTTGCATTACTTATTCTTGTCGAAGCCATTGCAGCAGTGACTATTTAGCTATTTAAAAGCCTTTTCACCTTTTCATTAGCTGCTTTTTCTACCCAACATCAGAGTCAAGACTACTACTTCCCTTGGCTCTCAGGTTCTGCTGAATCATAGAATCATAGAATCATAGAATCATAGAATGATTAGGGTTAGAAGCGACTCCCAGAGGTCACCCAGTCCAACCCCTCTGCAAGAAGGGACATCCCCCAACTAGATCAGGTTGCTCAGGGCCTCATCCAACCTGACCTTGAACTTCTCCAGGGATGGGGCATCCACCACCTCCCTGGGCAACCTGTTCCAGTGCTCCACAACTCTTACAGTAAAGAACTTTTTTCTAATATCCAATCTAAATCTCCCTCCCTCTATTTTAAAACCATTACCCCTTGTCCTGTCACAACAGGCCCTACTGAACAGCCTCTCCCCATCTTTCTTGGAGGCCCCCTTGAGGTACTGGAAGACTGCTCTAAGGTCTCCCCGGAGCCTCCTCTTCTCCAGGCTGAACAGCCCCAA
>VXBZ01001529.1:59425-73932 GCA_013399135.1 Heliornis fulica
GAGGTGGAGAATGAGGGTTGTGCTCACTACTACTTCATGTCTTTGCTGATCTTTCATCACCAGGGAGAGGACTCCTCACACTCTTTCCCTAATCTAGCATGGGGTCCCTCTCACAAGAGACAGTCCTTCATAAGTTTCATCTCGAATGTTGTTCTTTCTGCAATTCTGCAGAAAGCTGCAGTTTTCCTCATGAACGTGTCCACTGTGGGTCACTGCCCATGAAGGGCAGAGCTTCAGGACCAGACTGTTCCAGCATGTGTCTCCCATGGGGTCACAAATCCTACCAGTAAACCTGGGCCTCTCTCTTCATAAATCCACAGATTCTGCCACAAGCTTGTTCCAGTGTAGACCTCCTATTGGTTCACAGACTTCTTGAGGTGTCTCCACCTACTCCAGCACGGGGTTCTCCACTTGCTGCAGGTGGGATCTCTTTTCCACTGGTTGCAGAGGAACAGCCTGCCTCACCACAGTCTTCTCCACAGACTGCAGGGGAATATCTGCTCCAGCACCTGGACAACCTCCTGCATGTTCTTCTTTACTGACCTTAGTGTCTGCCAAGTTTCTTTCTTTCCACATCTTTTCACTTCTTTCTGTTACAGCAAAAAGATGCTTCTAGGTTTTGGGGCTTTTTTAGCTTCTTAGATATGTCATTACAAAGGTGCTACCACCATCACTGATTGTCTTGGCCTTGGTCAGCAAAGGGTCTGGCTTAGAGCCAGCTGATATTGGCTGTGTCAGACCTTGGGAAAGCTTCTAGCAGCTTCTCACAGAAGCCATCCCTGCAGCCCTACACCTGCGAGCAAAACCTTGCCATGCAAACCCAGTTTAATACTTACATGCAAAGGTAGGGTTTGCAGAAAAGCTGAGCCTCAACTGCATTCTGTTCCCATTGTTCATCAAGAGTAAAAATCCTGCCAACTTCAGTGAGACAAATGTTAGTCTGAAACTCAGGACCTTAGGTCTACCATCTGGCCACCTGACAGTTCAGATTCTGTAGGAACGCTGATCCAGCAGATTTCCATGAGTATTCGTATCATGGACCTACACACCACTTTTTTTCCTGCCAGTCTTTCTCCTAGTCACTAATCAGGGCAATGTGTAACAGCAGTTGGCTGTGCTGTTAAACCTCTGACATTTCTACACACAAAAAAAACAGGAAGTCACCCACATAGCTGGCTTAGCCAACTGTATCCCTAGAGTGCACAGCCCCCAAAAGTGGGAGACCAAAGATAAATTAAATTTAATCATGCCCTTTGTGAAAATGGAAAGAGGACAGACACTCAAAATGTAGTGATTATGGCTGATACAATTTTGTTAGTTGGCTGCTGCATCGGTCTGGATAGTTATAAGACAATGGTAACTTCAAATATTAGAGGCAAAAAACCTGATTTGTGCATACAAGGAGACAAAGTTCTGCCACTTGAGTAGCTGAAGTCTCACTTTCATATATTTGAAATATATTCTACTTAATTATTCATGAATAAAAGTAGGAATTTCCCTCCACAAAGATTTTTTTTTATGCTGATGCTGAGTTCAAAAATTTTAAGGATCTTCTTTGGGTTTTTTCATTGTACATTCCAAGTGTCATTTGTTACTGGTTGAATAGAAATTAGCAACAAAATACTGAAAATGAAGTGTAGCAGAAAGATTGTACCTTTGCAGACAGCAAAGGAACAGGGAGCATTACACTGCATTGGGTTTAACGGATTCACTTGCACTGAAGGTCGCTGAAATTATCCCTGCAAAAAGATAATGGGCAAGTGACTCTCAAGAAAGACACTGAGCGTGGAGCCTAGCATGAACATTTGTGCTAAGAGACTTCTTTCTGCTACTAAATGTAGGTACGTTTGTGGCCAGACCTACAGAAACTTGTTCTACTTGGCCTGGTAGGCCCTAAACTATACCACAGGATCTCTAGGTTGAGCCCATTAAACGCTTAAGCAAAGGGAAACATGCTGGCCTGAAGAGCTTTTAATCTAAAGCAGGATTTCTCAGTGTTATTAACCTATCCTATATTACACTTAGTGGTTTTATGGGTTCCATCATAGGGCAGGTCTACATGGGTGGACAGAAAGATGCTTTCTCCTGTGCTCTCTGTTCCCAGTGTGACAAAGTGTGCAGCTGGAGAAGTGTAAACTTATACAAGTAATACAGGTAAAGGTTAGAGGTACATCTGCAGTTTCCAGAAAACAACAGAAATAAAAAATTTATTCTCCTCCTCTTAAATACTTACTCCTTTCAAACACACCTCCAGATTTTACACACCCTGTGAAGAACCTAAGATGGCAAAGGCCATGTCTCCATGGAGGCTTAAGATTGTGTGTACTGGTTGTGCGCCTCAGTGGAAAGGAGAAGCCTCATCTCAGCTTTTTTTTTTCCCTGTTTAGATATTTATTTGAAACTTGCAGGCTTTACCCTTCATCTGACCAAACAGTGACATAAATATATCAGGAAAGGCCTTGTGGTGTTGACTGTAACCAATGCAAAAGAGCATGTCTGCAGACCCACAAGGATCATGAACGCTCAAACCATCCCTCCTCATTGCCTTGAACCATGCTGTTAATTTGAGATTTAAAAGCTTTCTCAGTTGTGAAGGTAAAACTAGGCAGCTTTCTGGATCTGGAACAATACGCTTCTTTGCATTTGTGTTCCAGAAAAGCTCAATAGGAATAAATCAGTGAAAAGGTCACATCTTCACTACATGTGACTTACTGGGGGTGGGGAGGGCACCCACTCCACTCCAACAGGCAGCAGCCTGGAAGCAACCTGGTGAAAGAGAGCAGGACACTTGTCCTGATGTACTTCCTTTTGCATCCAGAGGTTTAGAGTAAATGCTGCTGGCCTTGATGTTGGAGATCTTGATGTTTACTGTTTTTAGGCTTGGCAGCGTACCATTAACTCCTATGACACAGAACACCATCTGTCTTTTCCTGAGCTAATGTGATCAGGCCACGAGTTGGCAGCCTTGTTGTTTTTAAGAGGAAAAGGCATAATTGTAATGATTGGGTGAAAAAATTTGAATTATCAAATTCAAACATCTCAAACAGAAAGTTGTACTCTCCAACACTTTTTTCCATTATGGCAACTCAATATCCTGAGACCATTTTTCTCTCCACAATTTTTTAGGGATCATTTGTAATCAATGCAGGAAATAGAAGTAGTCAAATAGAATGACAGAATGGGACTTGTAGTTTTTTGGGGCAGGTCATCAGCTAATATGCCTAGCTTTATAGGTATCATTGGTTATTTCTTTTCATGATCAACTGATTTTTTTTTCAGTCTCTTACCCTCTGCAATTAATAGGATCAGAATTTATTTTTATTTCCTTTACCAGAAGCTGCCCGGTGTTGGATCCAGTCTTGGATTCAGACAGCACTGCACTAGATGTTGGAAGACCTGAGTGGCAGCTCTCAACCCAGATGCAGAGGCAGGAGGGGTTGTGGCTGCTGAAGTCCTTGGGAAGTACCACAAAGCTTTGACTAGTGCCTCAAAAATCTCACAAGCTCATAACCTCCTGGGATTTATCAGAGAGGTGATGCTACCAGACCGTCACACACTCCAATGTTCCATATGATTCTCTTAACTGGGGAAAGACACTCAGGCATTGATTGTTATTTTTGACATTGGAAGGCAGTCTCTAAAATGGCTATTTGGGGTGGAAAAAAAAAAAAAAAAGAGACAGATGGTATCTATGCTCCAAAACTGACTAGATAAGGTGTAATGTGCTGGAATGAGTGAGGAGGAATGTGAGAGGGAAAGCAGAACAACATCATCAAGGACTTTGTGCACCTAGGCACTGAAGGGCTACAGCTGCTTTTCAATTCAGTAAGGTCTGCCTTTTCATAAGATATCAGCAGCTCTGGTAGAAGCATCACTGCTGTTGTCTGCCTGTCTCCTCACAGAGCTTGTGGAAATCAATCTTGGGAGAGGCTTCTCAAGCACTAAGGAGTTACTGAGAAAGTTGGCAGTATTATCTCCATTTGATAGGCACAATGCATCAAACTGGGAAAAGTCAGTGTACTTTTTGCAGGAGAGACCCTCAGTGAGACAACCACAAAACTATTTGTGCTGGTGGGTGATAGAAGCCACAGGCATTAGTGCAGCTGCTGTCACTGCCATGCAGCTGGTGAGTCTGGATTAAATACCAGTGTGATGACATGGTGAGAAGCTCAAATCTGTTCAGCTTGATGAGTCTTTGCAGTGCTTTGGAGACTGATTCATTTTGTGATGGCAGATCCTAACCTGAAGGACTTGCTGCCACTGCATTCTAGATTATGTGAGTGAAAAGGGCTCTCCAGCTGTTCATGCTAAGTGAGGACACCATGCTTGTTTGCTCCCTTGGAAGGAAGGACATATTACCCACAGTATCTGTCTCTCCTAAGCACTGTGTTTGTAGAAAAAGTACATTTATTTGGAACTAGAAGACCACTGCATGTTTAACTCCTCCTCTTCTTTTGACATCCACTCAGAGCAGGATGACAGCCACGTCCTTGTCCTTGCTGGCAGAGTATACAGCTAATCTTTGCTGCAGTGGTGTGAACTAAAAATGCAAGGATGAATTCCAGGAAGAGGATCCTTCTCTAGAGAACCAAAGAACACAGCTCTGTGAGTGGAAAAACAATACTATGCTCGACAGTGCACAGAATGCCCAACACTAACAAGCAGAAAGGGGAAACAGATACTTGATGTTGACCTTCAAAATAAGCATAGCAACCAGTCCTATCCAGAATGTTCCAGATGTTGCACTTCTTGCTGTCACCCTTACTTCAGAAGTCTTGCAAGACAGACTGCAGGAGATCAAGTCTGCCTCCTAGACTCAAGGCAGGCTCAGCTGTATCTAGATCGTTCCCAGGGGAATTTTGCATCCTCTGATAGAGGCCCCCACCACCTCTACTACTGCCTCACTGCTGCAGGAATGCTGCTCTTCAGGTCTAGTCCAAGCTTCATTGTCACAGCTCAAACCCATCACCTCTCCAGCTGGCTGTGGAGATTTATTCTCTTTCCCTCCCACTCTTAAGTATTTGACACTTTCTGTCATGTTCATCTTGAATCTCTTCTAGTCTCAACAGACACAATCTTTCTCCCAGTCTGCCACTATTTAGGCTTGTCATTTCCGCTGTTGTGCTGTGAACTGGCAATGGTTTCCAAAATAGGATACAGTGCTGCTGCCATCAAGTGGAGAATGGAATTCCTTTGTGTGTGTTGCATACGAAAATCCTGTTGGTACATTATAGGCTTATGTTTTTTACCTTGTTTTTCCCACAGCAGCACACCACTGAAGCCTCCTCTGTCTTCGGCTTTGAAAGGAACCTGAACAGCTGTGAACAGCTGTGGATCCCTGGATCCTGGGCCCATTAGATGGTGGAAAGCCAGTTTGTATGCAAGTCTGTCTTAACTTCAGCGCACTTCAGAGACTGGTTTGAAGTGCAGCAGGAGTGAGTTCAAGCAGGTTGCTGAGTTGCCTTTGCAGCTGCTTACCTCATGATGGGCCGAACATAGCTCTGGTGAATAAGCAGTTGCATATCTGTTTCAGTATGCCATGCAAAGCGAGCAAAACTTGGCAATTCTTTTTCTTTTTCTTTTTCTTTTTCTTTTCTTTTTCTTTTTTTTCTTTTTCTTTTTCTTTTTCTTTTTCTTTTTCTTTTTCTTTTTCTTTTTCTTTTTCTTTTTCTTTTTCTTTTTCTTTTTCTTTTTCTTTTTCTTTTTCTTTTTCTTTTTCTTTTTCTTTTTCTCCTTTTACTTATGTTGTTTTTTTTTTTCTTTTCATGTTTTTTATTTTATTTTTAAAATTTTTAACAAGAATAAAATCCCATATATCCTGCTCAGCCTAGCCAGTGAAGAAGTTGGGAGCTGGCATGTGTGCTGGTCTACAACTAACAGCAAACAGAGCTGGCATAAGGTGAATCCCTTGATCTGTAGTATTCCACTAAGCATAAACCACACAAGTTTATCTAGCAGCTGCAACTTGAGGCCAGCTCACCATCTCCAAGGAACCCACAAGTGGCTTGGGAAATACAATGATCCTTGAGTACTTGATAAATTTGCCTTCTGTGTTTTGTGGGTTTTATGCTGTTTGCAGAAATTTCTCAGGAAACTAGTGAATCTCCTGGATCTAGTGATTTTTCCAGCAAGTCCAAGATACTTCAGGAATTGGAATGCATTATAAAGAAGTTAGCAAAACTTTATCCTAGAAAAATCAAGCTATTTCTTTAGTTCTCCTGGGGTACTAAAAGTGCTGTTTTGGTTCTCCAGCCTAGTGCAGCACAATGCTAACTTCAGCCACATTCTCTGTGTTTTCATTAAGCCCATAGTTTGTCAACCTTTCTCAGTGGCAGAAAAGATTACATATTACATACAGACACTGTGGAAAATGAGAGAGCTCACAGAACAGAACACTGGAAGTGAGAAAAATGTCTGCATAAACCCCATATTTTATTCTTTATTTGACAAACATACCGTTTAAGCTCTTGCTGGTCACTTCAGTGATGGGATGAAACTCCTTTCTCAATCCTCCTGCTTTGACAGATTGTGCTAATGTGATCCATCTTTCCCTAATAAAGTTGAATTATCCTGATACCACATATAATCAGCAGGCCTGATGCAAGTATCCCCTGCTGGTCTTGGGTCAGGAGATTTAAGCACAAAAAAAAAATCCAATCACCATACTTTTACAGCAGTAACCTCTGAAATCACAAGTAAGCTCAGGACTCCAGAATGTGAGGACTCCCAAGGTAGACAATAAAACAAACAAAAAAAAAAGCCTGGTCTCTAAAGCCAAGAAAAAGGATGGCAGATGCTAGCCCACTGATACAGTCCTGGCCTGGGTAAGAGAAACTTGCCTAATTCCACACTGAAATTACAATATAAAAATTAAACTTAAATAAAGTAAACCAGACAGGAGCTTATCTGGGGCATGATATCTTGCTTTAAGTGCAAGTTATCATTTCCTTTCCAGTTGGTTGTTAATGGAATGTTCAAAGCAGTTAAATGGGACATGTTTAAAAGATACCGTCTGCTCATCTGTCCTCATACAGGATTTTTTAAAACATTTTTTCTCTAGAACAAACCAATTTATCTCATAACTTCTATGGTATGAAAGGTTTGGGTTTTTTTTACCTCTGGATACACATTGCAAAATTGCTATTACAGCTCAGGCCCTGTGGCCAATATCTAGGATAGGATCCCAGATGAAATGAGTTTCATCTGCTCTTTGCATTATGCCAAGAATATTAGATGGTTTATAACAAAGCCGTCTGTTTCCTTGCAGTACTACATCTTTGATTGTCTCTTTCTGAGTGCTTTAAGGACTTTCCTGACAATATCTGACAATATTTGGCCCCAAGAAAGTACCAGTTAACTCACTACTCAGGAAGAAAGTCCCTGGAGATCTGCTGGGTGGAGCAGAATAGTGAAAATACAATCTACTCAGCCAGAGCAGCAGATTTGTACTTTGTAGGCATGCCTAGGTCCGGTCCAAGCAATTTCACCCCTAGATTGTTACTATTTAACTGCAAACTTGAGACAAGGTTTGAGCAACTGCCAACCAATACACACCACGTGCTTTGCAGACCTTGGATTGTAGAAATAGACAAGATGAGTTAAGAGGGAACAGTTTAAGAGGGGAACAAGGCAAGTTAAGTCCCTTGCCAAATGTCCCTCACTGGAGAAAGCCTCCTAAACACAAATCAAGAGGTAACCCTGTGAAGTACATTAAATTTTATCAGGTTCCTCCCAACACAACCATATAGCTGTTACAAAGCCAAGGCCCCTGGATTTCATCCTGGTTTGACCAGTGTCAGCCATCAAGACACACTTGGACATGCTTAAAATGTCCAAAAACTGTAAAAGAGAAACCAAAATCCTTGAACAATTTTGCAAGGGCAGATCTGGTTTTGACCTTGGTTATAGACATGTAAACCAGAGCCATTCTGCTGCAAACTGAATTAAATAATTTTAATGCCTTAAAATAGGAAAACATTGATAGAGCTCAGTTGATTGCTCCAGCAAGGAATGAAGAACAGATGACAAAATGTTGTAACCTTGTACAGTCCTAGTCAGGATCCACTGGGGCACTCTGCTACTATAGCCATCAGTTGGAGCTCATCATTTTGTTGCTTGGGACTTGTTGATTCACACCCTCCTGTCTGGAGGGACTCGGCAGGCCACCTACAAACAGCTACCAGATATGGTCATGCAGAGGAAATGTGCTGGCTCACGTCACTGCAGCTGCTTGCAGCATGGAGCTGCCTGATGGTTGAGTGAAGGTCACTGCCCCAGCCATCCTGCTTGCCAGGGCAAGGAGTTGTCTGGGCTCCCTATCCACAGAAGTCAGAGCTGGCAAGAAGACTGGGGTGGACAAGCTCTGCCAATATGCTTCCCAGTCAGTCTTGTTTGGCACTGTGAAAAAATTTGGCGCTCTCCCCACCCTGACCTCTTCTCCCTGTGTGGTCTGTGCAGCATGGGCCAGAGATCTGATGTGGTACTGCTGTGTTCCTTGGAGTTTTAAAAAGAGAGAAAAAGAAAAAAAAAGAAAAAGAAGAGAAAGAAAGAGAAAGAGAAAGAGAAAGAGAAAGAGAAAGAGAAAGAGAAAGAGAAAGAGAAAGAGAAAGAGAAAGAGAAAGAGAAAGAGAAAGAGAAAGAGAAAGAGAAAGAGACCCCGCTTTCTTTCCTAAACCAGCTTTCTTTTCTGTGAATGAGAGGATGCCCAAGAGATGCACTGAAAGGAAATTAAATACTGCTAATTTGGTGATTGCTTACACTGCCATCAGCACGTCTAATAGCAAATTTACAACATGACTACAGCCCAGATTAAAACTCATAGTGCTTGGAAGAGGGAAGTCTGTAGTAAGAAGCATCACTGAATTACACTGCCTGGGAGCTGACCGTTAGTCACACTTGTGAGCTTTACTTTTCCCTGCCTTCAGCCCAGGGAAAAAAGTTACTATCTCTTGTATCTATTGGGGATTTGCTCCTTCTCTTCCAAGCTGGCTCTGCTGAGATGCCAACAGTACTGGTGATCAATAAATCACATTTCTCCTCCCTCTTTATCCTGTTACCTAGGTTCTGGCTGACAGGCTGCTCTGCCTGGGTACTTGTGAAACAGAGAGGCAAGGATTAAGCAGTCTGAAAACTGAGCATTGGATCAGTGTTTTGCTCTAAATAGGGCATGAAATATATTATGATGTGAGAGAGTTAGAGCTGGTCCACGTTTTCACATTCTGAAATATGAGGGAAATTGATAATCTAATTTCAAGGAAGAAATAAAAAAGGAAAAAAAAAAAGCGGGGGAATTGTTCTTCAAAACATTACTAATTTTTGCCCTGTTATACGTACCCTAACTAGCATGCTGTACAGAGGTACTGCACAGTACCAGGGTACTTTGCAGACCGCAGCTGGGTCTGCATTAGCTGTAGGTGACTGTTCTGGTGTTGGACTGAGACCAAAGCAAGACCAGGGGTCATGTTCACAGTCATCAACACTGAGCTTTACAAGCTGCTCTTAGAAGCAGCTGCCAGCAGGAAGCTCTAAGGGCTGTTAGATCTCATAAGGTTTTTCTCTACTGGGTATGCTGACAGTTCTGCAAGGCAACACTTTGTTAACCTCTTGGAAGGCTTTCAGGAATTTCCATAGGAAAAAAACCCAGGAGGCCAGACCCTGGAGCTGCACTGCAGAAAAAAAATGTCAGAGGCAAGTTTAGAGAATTCATGTCTGGAATTCAGAGAGGTGTCCTGACAGAGGCAGCGCTGGCCTGCAGGGGTGGTGTGGCCTCATCTGCATGGCTTTGGTCAAGCCTGGTCCTCCTTGAGTAAACCACACTGGCGTCATCTATAAAGGTCTGTGTGCAGGAGCTAATTCTTACCAGATATTTGTGTGGTGTCTGGCATCTGGTATTAAGGAGTAGCTCTGTGGTTACTCTAAAAACTATAAAAAGTCTCCAGTATGCACCTCTGTCCTTCCCAGTTTGTTACCTTGTGTTGAGCTGCAGAAAAGAAGCCAAATTATTGAGCTTTCAAGTACACTGGCTGAACCGAAAGGAGAGTGACTGAGGAGTGTGCTGACAACTGCCAAGGTTGCAGTCCCAACAAAAGGTAGGTCTGCAAGCACACAAACCTGAAAAGATTATTGACAGTGCAGAGAGATCATTAGGACAGCTCCCTTAAAAAACCTTTCTGGAACTCCACAGAGGGTCCTTTGCCCAAACTTGCCCTACTCATCTATTTCCTTTTTACAGCCACTGAAATTTAGAAATCCAATGCTAAAATAGCACAGGTGAGCAACATGAGGACATACAAAGTGAGGGGCCCAAGCAAATTCTCTTGGAGAGTTGTAAATCCTATGAATGAGCCTCCTACCTCAAATAAGGACAGAACATCCAGCATGTGAGAAGGTCACCACACTGGGACCTCAAGGCATAAATGCATAACCACACTGGGACCTAGAAATGGTGCACCAGATTCTGACTGGCCTTTCTGGAAGAAAAAGTATGCAGGGATTAGACATAGGATAGCGCAGGGCCTCCTGCATGCTAAGCAACTCTCATACTACATCTTGTCCTGGTTTTTTGGCTAGGATAGAGTTAATTTTCACAAGAATCTGGGAAGGGACACAGACAGGAAAGGTGACTCAAACTAGCCAAAGGGATATTCCATACCACCTGACACAGACTAGTTGTGAGTGTCAAGTTGGGTGAGCAAAGTGCATTGTGTAGCACCTGCCTAGATTATTCTAAGTCCTGTTGTTGTTTTCCTCTTCTTTTGCTGTCCCAGTATACCCTCCTCCAACTCAGGAGATTTGCCTTTTACTTCTTTTTCTCCTTTTTCTCCTTTTCATCCCACAGAGAGGGAGAAAGGTGTGAGTGAGTGTCTGTGCAGTTCTCAGCTGCTAGCTGAGGCTAAACCACCACACAGACCTTTGACAGCTGTAGCTGTCTAAAATAGGAGACATCTCTTTTCCATGGTGAGCCAACTTTACTATGCACCAAACCAAATACAGCAGAGGTTTTAAACTTGTGATTCTTTCTTTTTTATTTCTTCTATTTAAATACAGGCTCACGAGATTGTCAACATCAGTCCCACAATGGGTATCACATATCTGCCACTCCAGAGCACTGGTATGTGTGCTCTTGATGTGGCAATTTGCAGCAAACGAAGTTGCACACCTTTATCCTGACATTCTCTATTACCTTGGACTTAGTACAGGTAAAAGCATCCAAACAGGCCATCGACACAGAGCACAGCAAGTTGTGGTCTTTTGAGGAGCCATAGCTTTGGGCTATGATAGCACTGAGTAAATTAATTCCCTGCACCATTGTGTAGATTAAGGTTACCTTTGTGACTCAGAGAATTTATCCATTATTGAAAGGTGTAAAATCTGACTTCTTCTCAAGAGATTCCTGCCCACATTACAGGAGAAGGAGACCAGCACACGTCTGTACCTCTGCTGTTCTGTTCTGCTCTAAATCAGTGTTTTGCTGGGGTGTGAACAGTGGCAGCTGAGACAGAGACACATTTCCCTCCTGCTGCTCCTTCCACAGAAACAGGAAAACACTGGTAGTGAGAGAGTGAAAGTAAGCAGCACCTCAACCCTGCCAACAAGGATGGAGGGGGGCACCAGTCAGTGTCCTGATGGAGTTTCTGAATGGGAGACCAGTGTCAGGCCAGAATAGCACAGAGGACTAGGCACGTCCTGGCTTTGATTATCCCAGTACTGCACAATAAGCACAGTGTACTGAAGGCATGGAAAACCTATGGACTTCCCCATCAGTGGTTTTGTACTTACTGTAAAAAGTAGCTGAATATTCACTCCCAGCTACTGTCTAAGAAGTGTTTGCACTAAATGTTCAGTCTCTGATGTCTATCAAAATTTCTGCTGAATGACTTCTTTGGCCAAATATTGTGAAATATGTTTTCATTCCCAGAGATGTTGTTAGAAAGCAGTACCACACAATCTATTCTGGGGTGCTACAGCCTAATCTGCATCCACATTTTGCTAGATGCTAGATAGATGCAACTTCAAGATTTGTGCCTGCAGAAGTGAAAATAGAATTCAGTCTAAGTCACTCACTGAAACAGTTGTGCTGCACAGTTTGGCCTTCCACTTCTGTATGGTGAACACCACATTGCATTTCTGGGTGCTGCAGAATATGAAAGCCATCATCATCCACATGGAGAAGGACAGTATCAGATCTGAGAACATACTATTTGCCCGATACTATTTTATTAAAATCTGTGACACTGCAATCAGTTATCAGCAATATTCAGTACAGTAGATCAGAAGAACTGAAGAACTCCAGATGAACATGTTGCACCTGTGCTCTGAACTTCATTTCTCTACTGCTTCATTTGGATCCAAACCACTTTGAACCAATAACCATGCCAATGGAAATGGCTGAAGAAAACAGAGAGAGCTCAGTTAATCCTGGAGGAAGTAAAGCATTGCTGAGGAAGAGGAAACCACAAAGGAAACTTACTTGTACAGTGCAAATGAAGGATGCTGTCAAGAATTTCAAGTGGCAGGACCCATTATTTTCTGCTGGGGCACTTTTTCATTGACTGTATTGGTAGCACAGATCCCTTTGAAGGCAGCACTCTAGACTATTCTTCAACAGGAGTGTCTCCTCACTTGTGTACCACACCAAATCTGTCACCCAGGACAGGGGTTATCTTCAGGGATGTGCCACATGTGATCCTGTTCCTGCTTACAGACTCATCTTTGTGCAGAGGTCCCTTCCAATCCAAAGCAGTCTATGATTCTCTGATGATTAGCTCAAGCAGAGTAAGGTGTTGCTGAGGTTAGACGTAATATTACACTGCATTTTGTGGTGAAAATGCACCCCAGAATAGTTGCACATTTCAACACTTTAATCTGCCTCTGTGATGAGGCATATACAGCTGCAAAATTACAACATGGTGTCCTCAGGTCATGCTAGGTCAGAACTCCACCGGAGGTGTGAAACGCTACTGTCAACCAAGGTATGTGCCACTGGTGCCTCTGCAGGCAGTTAATTACAACACAAGAGAATCCAAGTGTTTATTGCTTCGGTGAAACAGTGGTTAACAGTCCAGCGGGTTCCATGTAGCAAAGCAGCAATATCTATTTTCCCATTCCCAGAGGAGAGGAGTGAGGCTGTTAGCAGCTGGAAGAAGCAGTGTACCAGACACAGTGGCTTTGACCATGTGACATTGGTCAAAGCCATCTCTGGAGATCCTCCACAGCCAGATATCTTCCAGAACAGAGTTGTACCATTGCCTGCTTTGGGTGGAGATCAATTAAAGTTGATGAGGAAAGCATCTTCCAGGGCATTGGAGCTTTACCAGCCCATGGCCTGCTCTGAGCTTTTGTTCATTCATTCTTACAGCAAGTTGCTAAGAAAATATCCTCATGTAACTAGTTCAGTTACTTCTACTAATTACAGATTTTTCTTGCATTGCAGCTGTCCAGCTGTCTTTCATCTAACAAAAAATTACATCCCTCAAAACAGCGTAACAATATCCTGAAAGTCAAAATATTTGATTCCTCCATCTACTGAACTACTTGGCCAATGCCAACTCCATCAGTGAGGATGTATTGACATAGAAAATATTATGTAACTGAGTCAGAGATGCTAGTAGAATAGTACACAGTTTATCTATCCGGCTTAGCCTTTCTTCTCTGAGAATTAAAATATGCTAGACAAGATCCCAGACATCACATGTTGCCAGTTAACATTTAAAAAATGTACTGAATTTTACACATCTTATTCTTGTCTTGTGTAGGGCACACCTAGAAAGATGTATTTTCTTCAGTGTTTTCTAGTCCTAATTTGTCATATTCCAGTTTTCGAATTCCAGAGTCGCAGGCACTCTGTAGTTCTAAATCAAAAACTAATCTTAGTTTTTCACTAAGTTTAGGTCATCACAACATCTGAGGATCTGACCTTTTAAAATGACCATTTCAGTGTTGCCCTTCTAGGTTTGTCTGTTGTGTTTGCTCTAAGCACACTTCCAGGGTAAACAAGATTGCTTCATATTAATAAGATGTGACTTTTCCCTAACAGACAAATTAAGATGCAGTATCTGCTGAAGTGCAAGTCCTGATATTTGCTACACAAGAACAATACCTATTCTAAATGTCAATTCATCACATCTTTACTATAAATCATTTGGACAACTGCAATCTCTTTAAGAGTTTTTGATCCCATATAAAGGTCAAAGTGTCCTAGTGAGCAAAACTTCTCAAAAAATAGTGGGAGCTAATACTCTGCATTACTTCATGCCTGATAGAGACAACACATCACTTAGAGCATATCTGGACACAGCAATGGAGTTTATATAAATCTTGTATCAGATTTTCTATATGCAGGCAGCTTGCCTGCAGGGCAGCAGAAGTTTTATCAGGAAACCTGAACACCAAATTGTATTGCAGAAATCTTCCCAGAGCAACTTTTAGTTTTAAGATGGTACAAGGCAAAAATAAACTCCCTTTTTCTGTGTGATCAAAGACCCAGCATAAGAATCATAGAATCATAG
>VXBZ01001530.1:3775-20787 GCA_013399135.1 Heliornis fulica
T
The DNA here is from genome assembly GCA_013399135.1 of Heliornis fulica. Taxonomy (NCBI): domain Eukaryota; kingdom Metazoa; phylum Chordata; class Aves; order Gruiformes; family Heliornithidae; genus Heliornis; species Heliornis fulica. Next base: position 3,777 of record VXBZ01001530.1, read on the forward strand.
CCCGGGCTGCCCGCCCCGGAGCACCCCGTCCCCTTTTCCAGTTGAATGCGGCACGGACAGAGGTTTTCCAGTTAATTTACTTCTGCACAGAGACCCAGCTGGCCACCAGTTGAAGTTGGCACCGTCAAATTGGAATCGCGGAGGGGAAAAAAAAACCAAAACAACCCAACAACCAACCCGACGAACCAGCCCAGCTCTGATCGCTTGGTTAGGCTGGTTTTGTCTGGGGCTCTGGAGAAAAGAGCAGGTTATTCACATGAGCTCATTTCCCCCCACTCCCCACCCCCTTTTCGGGGCAAGTTTTGGAAGCCGAGCCCGGCTCGCAGCCTCCCCTTCCCACCAGGAGAGGACTTTGGAGGAGGAGATCCAATGCCCATCCTCGGGATTGCTGCCACGGACATCGCGGCGAACAATCGGGAGACAAAAATACCAGCAGGCTTCACGGGGCGTGAAGCTTTCCCCCCAAAAAAACCCACACACACCTCCGGTGCGTGGGGCCCGGTCGTGATCAGACGCAGTTTCAGTTCAATCCTTCAGACACGCGGGATTTTGTTGCGTGAGGGTGTAAAGTCGCCGATAACGACACGACCAAAGCCCCCCACAACCGTATCTATAGACACAGGGGCTTGGAAGAGCCGCCCCCCCACCAGCCACCAGGGCCCGGGTCGAAATCTCCGCGGGGATTAAACGGCCACTCACACGCGTGGGGAGCGGCGGGAGCCGGCTGCGCGGCCGCGTAGCGATGCGGGCGGTCTTTGGCTTAAGCGGTGAGACCCCCACCGCGGGCTGGTCCCGACAAATCCCTTCGCAAACGCTTTTTGGTTTTCCTTTCTGTAACGGAGCCCTTGGGATTAAATCCCGCTCCCCTCCCGCTGCTGCGGGATTTCCCGCCTCAGGGCGGTGGGAAAGGCGGCTGTTTCTGGGTTCACCCACCCTGGTCCTTACCCTACCCGTGTGCCTTCTCCGGGGAGACACCTCGGGGAACATCCCTGGCTGTGCAATCCCCAGGTGCGAAAACATCCTCCCCTGCTTTTCCAGCGCCGCTCCTCGGCCGAGCTGCTTCGGAACGGGAACCGGCCGCGGCCGCCCTCTNGTAGGTTGGGATTTAATTTTTTTTTGTGGATGTGAGGGGTATTGTTGGTTTGTTTTTTGGGGGTTTAGGTGTTGATTTTTGGGGGTTTTTTTTTTTGTTTTTTTTTTTTTTTTTCCCTGCAGAAACGCACCGGATCTCCGCTCCGCGAAACAGCCGTCGGCACCGGGAGACTTCGGGGAAGGATGGATGGAGGGAGAGCTAGAGGGGAGGCCCGGGAAGGGAAAAGGGGACCGGGATCCAGCCCCGCTGCCCGTAGCTGGCTGCCTATGGGGAGACACGCATATGGATGCGGGACGTATGGACTCGGGAGGTCTTGGAGAGCCCTGCTGCAGGGCCCCGAGGCCCGAGGAGGACCCGTGTTTCAAGGGGAAGCCGGGTGGCGGGCAAGGAAGGAAGAAGGGTAACGAAGTGACCTCTCGCCACGGGGCACGCGTGTGTCGGGGTGTCCCGGTCCACACGTCTCTGTCACCCGGTCCCCGATAAGCCCTTCACTAGCGCTGTCATAACGCAGGGACCCTTCGGGCTCCTTCATCCCGGCAGCCGCTCTCAAGCCGAGCCCCGGGCGCAGCGAGGAGCCTGTTCCCCTTGGGAGAAGGGATGCCCGGATCGACAACCACGTCGGGACAGCCGGACCATTTCAGAGGGGCGCTGACCTCTCCCATCCCTCCCCTCACGCGTGTTTGCGTTGTGTGAGCTCCTGAAATCCCGTTATCGTTGCTCACTTCTCAGGGATGCTGATTTGGAACGCTTCCCGTGTCAAGCACACGCCATTTTCGCCCCCGCTCTCCCACCGCCTGCGGCCGTGCGACTCCCTCGTTATATCCGTGCCGGTGCAAATTTCGGCTCCCTTTGCGCCGGGACAGCCGAGGAGTTTTAAATACACGGGTGATGGACTTTCACCCCCTCCCTTCCCCCCCCCCGAGCTCCCTTCCCGTGTGGGAAAGAGAGAGAGGAGAGAGAGACAGGCGCCCGCAGAGTGATGCCGCGTTCGGAGCCGGCGTCGCCGCACGTTAATTAAAAAGTAAGATGAACTGCTCCCTCCTAATTGCAGCTCCGCGTTTACCTTCTGCACCGATAGGTATTTTCCAGATACACGTTGCTGGCAGCGCTTACCAGCTGTCTCGAACAGCGGTTACAAGTCTCCGGGAGGGACGCAAACATCTGCCGGGGAGCGGGGAGGCGGAGGGACCGCTGCCGCAGGGACCGGCGGGCATCCCGCACCCCGCCCCGCACCCCGCACCGTCTACACCCGCCGGGCGCCAGGCTCCGCGCCCCAGCCAACACGGTTTAGGAGTTTCGAGTTATTTCCATCACAACGATGCGGGGCCGGCCGGTGCCCACGTTGCCCTCGGCGGGCTGCGGGGAGCGCCGGGCTCCGGCCCTGCGGCACTAACCCGCAGCCGCACCCCCGAGTGCATCCCTGTAATAACGTCCTCGATCATTTATTAAAAGTCGTGTCAAGCGAGCCCATATAATTCATCTTTATGCAAATACATCAATGTCAAGCCATTAGTGTATTGCTCGGTTTTTTTATTAAAGTGCATTCTTTTTAATTCAGCTCGGTAAAATACGAGCCCTATTGCTCAAGAATTATAGCAACTATTAGAGTAACATATGGGCAACATGCACTCAGAAAATAAAAATCAACAGATAAAGTGGCAGGGTCACATCGGGGAGCAAACACTTAACAAAATGGCAGCGGGGTAATAGATTTTTTCCTCTCTCTCCCCCGGCGCTGGGGTGGCAGGAGGAGCCCGACGGTGCGACCGTGGGGCGCCCCTGCCCGGAGCCCGATCCCGGTGCCTTCCCTGCAGCCCTGCCCCACCGACACGCAACTCCGCGCCGCACACCCACCTCCCCACCCCCAACGCTATCCCGGATTTAATGAGAGAGTTGCCCACATCCTCATCACCCCAGCATGGTAATTGAGCAGATCTATTAACTTGTTACACTAGATTTGTTTAAAGAGACTATTACACAGTCATTTAATCAATTTGTTACACTGGAGGTCCTGACTTATGAGACACTTGCCGTATGATTCCTTAATGACTGAATTAATTTGTTTTAATAAAACCAACATTGTGTACAAGCACATTTCGAGAAATGTAATTTTGGAGACGGAACAGTCCAATGCTTCATCTGATTAGGTCTTTTCTATGGTTTATCAAAGTCGGGAGTTGCCGTCATAAACTGCGTGTATGGGGTATTTTTCTTTTTTATAGCGTCATTAATTTAATATGGATCATTAGTTCTTTATACACATGCATGTTCTGACAAATGTACCCAATGAATAATGCACCTAATGTGTTTGGGCTCAAATGCATCACGCCATAAACAGAAACTGCCGCGAAAATAAAAGAATAATAAATAATAACACCAACAATTAATATCGTAGCTACCCGTCCCGTTCTCTCCCACCCCGATGCGCTCCAGGCCGGTTTTCCCCCGGAGGAACCGGGGCTCTTCCCCCCATCACACCGGGCTCACCACCGCGGGAGCGCAAATAATAGATTTACGGTGAATTAAGGTGATCCCGAGAGCAGATGTAGGACAAGAAAATCGCTTTTGCTCCTGATGGAAACTGACGTGTGCGGAATAAATGTAAATAAACAACAAGGGTCCCCGAGAAAAGGAACTTGATGGGATCGATTATGCAAAACAATCGCCGCATTGCAAATGTTAATGCACTATGTTAATGTACTACAAACAGCCGGCGTTTAGGGGCAGGAGGAAGACTCGCCCTCCAAAAAAGCTTTCGAGAACCTGCACGACGGCAGCGCTACGGGCAGCGCTGGCAGCATCCCTCGCCGGGATAATAGGAGCGGCTCCCGCCCCGGGATGCCGGGATGCCGCCAGGAGCTGGCGGGGTACCCACGGGCGGGCTCGCCGTGGGGGAACCCAGCCAGAACCGCTGCGGTCCGTGGGTTTGCGAAGGACAGAGCCGAGGGACCGGGAGAGAGAGCGGCGGCAGCGCCGTTGCGGGCTGCGCATCCCCGCACCGGGGCGTTGAGGGCAACCCCCACTTGTGTACCGAACATCCCAGCGCCTTAGTACCAACCACGGACGTCCGAGCAGATTGCTGCCATCCAAAGTCTTACACGTTGCCTTTGAAATTCTTTGCCCTCACGTTGTATTTCTTTTATTTTTTTAAAAATAATTTCCATCAGTGACCTTGTGATCCAGGAATTCAACCGGGCGTTCAGGTTTTACTGTTACACACATGTATTTCCCGGCCTTTGATGGAATGTAAAACTCACCCCAAAACCTGACACTGCTGCTACAAAGGGCACCTCCTGCCCCTGACATGAGCAGCCACCGGCCTCACACCTTCCCTTAAAAGACCTGGTACAGAACCTGCCGAGGAGCGTTATTTTGCACACTGGTATTGTACACTGAAAGAGAAAACCTGCTAAAGAGGTGTAAAAAGCCACCCCCAGAAGGGTTTGTCACCCTCCACACACGGTTTCTTCCAGACAGCCTGCCCTTCATCTGCGATGCTACATCTTCTACCCCCCTTCTGAAACGTGTAGGCAGCGCATCCGCCAGCAATGGAGGCAGTAGGTGGATTTAAGTAAATGGATTCGACCTTTTGCCCATTTTAACAGATGCTGCTCCTGACCACCCCAAAAAGCTTGTTTAAAGTTAACAACATTAAGCATTGGAGGTCACAAGGCCAATTCAAGGTCATTTTAATTCTGGCTAAAGGTTAATTAGATCACTGCATTAAAGCAGGAATAGACTATACTCAACTTTACCCTAATGAGGATGGACAGGTTTATTTTATATACCTCTTAACCACTCCTGTTATGATAAGGATATAGCTTATATATCAGGGAAGAAATCTTGCTGTCAGTCCCACAAACTGAGTTACAGGAGCTCCTCTGGCTTTACACCAGAAAGGCATAAATGCAGCACTCGGGCCATTTTAATTCTTTTTTAATTTGTCAGGTTGGGCATCTGACACCATTACTCTTCTGCCCATCATCCCTACTCCCCTCCACCCCCTGAGAGCCTGGGGTTGCTCTGCTCTGCTTTGAGGAACACTGGTCTCAATGTCTAAATGTGCCATGGTGGCCATCATAGCCACCAGTACTCATGGACAGCAATGAACTTGCCTGGGAATGATATCCAGATACCAACTGACACAGCCAACATCCCTCATTCAAAAAATATCCCAATATTGCACTTAGGAGCACTGAACCATGTGGAAAAGTTTCTGACCTGGCAAGTGTTATTTTGCACTCTGCACCAGGGCAAATCCACATTTTTGGGAAGAGTTTATTTACCAAAAAATAAAATAAAAAAACAAACAAAAATTCTGGATAGAAGAGACCATGGAAATGACGCTGGTTCAAGATTGTTCTGTGTAAAAGCAGGACCTCTACCTGTGCCTCCTCCTTCCCAAGCAAACCCCCAGCACCGGGCTGTCAGTTGCTCTGGTGAGGACTTCTCTCTGGATGGAGCTGTTCAGCTTTGAGTCAGTAACGACATCAGAGCTGAGTAGGGAGGCCAGACGTCCCTTCTTTTTAGGCAAACACCCTCACTGCTGGGCCTCTAGCTAAACACGACTCTTATCCCTCATCTCTTCCTGAATTGGATGTGTAATTCCAATCTCCTTCAGAGAAACTTTCTAAGGGAGAACTTAATCCAAATTATGGTTTCTAGGGGGAAAGACATGGTTTGACAGTGAGATATTTTCCCAGGAAAAAGAAGAAAACCAATTTTGTAAGAAAAATGCCTAATCAGATCAACATCCTTATTTAAAATTGCACCATAACATCGGGCTAGAAATAAGCATTTGTATTGATTATTCGACTGTGGGTATTGGATGCATCACTGATAGGCAGGGATAATGGTCTGACTGCATTCCCGGTGTGACCAGTCCTCCAGAACAATTGCTCAAGGCCACCAGGGTAGGCTTGCTCTAACTCTCCCACTTGCAATGAGAGCGTGACTGGAGTCACTGGGACAGGTGAAGCATTCCCAGGGCTGAGAAACACAGCAAGGTGCTGGCATGACAGGCAAGGTGCTGGAGGGAAAGAAGTGAAGAAGAGGGAGCTGGATAGCTGATGTGCCAGACAGAATGATGGAAAAAGTGAATTCCCAGTTCACAGCACCCAGTCCCTAATGATGTTTTCAGCTTAACAGCAGGAGTGTGAACAGCACAATAATACACAGTGAGGTGCCCAGAAAAGGAGCAGCCTGAAATCAGCCCCTTCTTCAGACACTTCTGGGTACCAAGGACTTGTACTGAAACCAGGATTGTTGGCTATTTATGATGAGTGAAAGGGCTACATTTAGCAGATAATTTATTTATAATGACTAATTCAAACAATTTTATATGGAAGAGTTTCATTTACTGTCCACTTGCGAGTTGGCAAGGCTGCATCACCACATGTTTCAGAGCATCTTTACTTCCTAAATTTGGTTGTTCAGGGAAAAAAAAACCCAGCATTATTCTCAGGACAGGCTGCTGGCCTCCTACCACTGCATGCTACAACACTGTTTCCTCATGACCTCCTCCCACAGCCACCCATGGCCTCTCACCCCAAGATTGCCCACACAACCTGCAACGGCCCATATGCAGACCCTTGGCAGGGTTAGCACTCATGGGGACAGCTACCACCTTCCCCAGTACTTCGACCAGGACTAATTAAAACAAGCACTTGCCCCACTATTTTACTTTTCCTGTAGTGGAGGTGAGTCAGACTCAAGCCACAGGTTGCACCTTCGATGGACTTTCCCTCCCCTTATCAAGAAGCTCAGTTCAGTGTTTATTTTTTAGTGATATGATGTTCCTAGGCAATGGCCTCTTGGACAAGGAGCTCTATTGACCATCTTCTTGCTCACTTCCTGAGGACATACCTACAGAAGACCCTTACTTGGTTTCTCTGATGGTTTTAAGTATTTCCTTCAGTACAAGGTTTTCCAAAATCTCATTATCTCCCATATTTAAAAAAAATGATAAAATTGTAAGAGACAATTATGAAATAAATAAATGAGTAGTAGTGAAACTGATACTTTGTTAGGAGAAACTATCACTGCTCTGTCAGGTCACCTGCTGAGGACCTCAGCAAGTGTCTTCTCTTTGGGGCTGACAAGCTCCTGACCAGTTAACTCTCCTAATAACTTCCAATTCTAGCAGAATTGGATCTTCCATTGGAAGAAAAATACCCAGGACATTAAACATGTGTATGTGTGTGTGTGTGTGTGTGTGTGTGTGTATACATATATATATGTGAATATACAATAAACCTTTCCCTATCTAGGCATATCCCCATATGTACCTTTATTTGAATAGCTGCTAATCGCTGACCTTCCCCAAGGAGGCCACCAGAAAGAATGTCAGGGGCCCTGCTCATAACCCAGCCAAATACCTGACTATTTAAGGTACTCTGGAGCTGCATGAATCAGAAAGAAAACAGCTCCCCCTACCCATTTTATTAGAAGGTGATAAAATCTGGTGGTGTCTCATTAAATTTAATGAGCCTTCATAAAATAACCATTACACTGTGGAGGTAATGAAAAGAAGAACTATGATGGTTAGTAAATAAACCAGCACGGGGGATACTCTTAGATGTCCCAGCTACCTGCCAGGTACCAAACAGGTAAATGAGTCTCAGAGTGAATCACCTTACACCCCTCTGCACCTATTGATGTCATCACATGTATCAGTTCTGAGGAATTCACAGACTCACAGAATGGTCAGGGGTTGGAAGGGACCTTGAAAGACCATCTAGTCCAACCCACTGCCCGAGCAGGATCTCCTGGATAATCTCCTCTCTTCCCATATGATGTCAGCGTGCCTGATGCAATACCATTCGTTCTTGCAGTGCTAAGCTGTATGTGTAACAGCCTTAAAATAGTCCAGAGCAGGGCCACCAACATGATGGAGTGGAACATCTTCCTGCTGAGGACAGGCTGAGGGAGCTGGGGCTCTGGAGCTTGGAGAAGAGGAGACTGAGGGGTCACCTCATTAATGTCTATAAATATGTAAAGGGTGAGTGTCAGGGGGATGGAGCCAGGCTCTTCTCAGGGATGGCCAGTGATAGAACAAGGGGAAATGGTTCCAAACTGGAACATAGAAAGTTCCATCTTAATATAAGGAGGAACTTTTTCCCTGTGAGGGTGCCAGAGCCCTGGGCCAGGCTGCCCAGAGAGGTTGTGGAGTCTCCTTCTCTGAAGACATTCCAGACCAATCTGGACATATTCTGTGTGATCTACTCTAGATGATCCTGCTCAGGCAGGGGGTTGGACCGGATGATCTCTCGAGGTCCCTTCCAACTCCTGACATGCTGTGACTCTGTGATAATCTAGAAGCAAGTTCCCAAGAGCAGCCACAGGTTCTGTACCCCCACCTCATTTCTGAGGTTTCTTTTAAACTAGCCCTCGCTTCTGAAAATGTCATGACAGAGGTTTCTGGGACAAAACTTCCATTAGATAAATCAGAGCCATCCCATTTTTCACATCCTGGAATGACACTGAAAGCTGCAGGTGCCAGGATTTAAAAAAAGTGCTCCAAAGTCCAAGTCTTTCTTACCTGGCTCCTACATGCCACAGCAATAAAAGAGTTAAGCTAATTGTGGGATCAACTCCACCGAGAGTTTACAACTGCCCATAAAATGCAAGAAGAGGGGCTGGTAGATGCTGGTGTCAAACTCCTGAAGGCTGCTGTGGAAATGTGACTTTCACATTTCCCATTTCACCTGAAACAGCACAGGGAAAGATTTCAGCACAGTGGGACTATTCCTGGGAATACGTGAGGAGGGTCTGATCTGTGGGCTTATTTAGAATCATGGAATGGTTTGGGCTGGAAGGAACCTCAAAACCCATCATGCTCCAACCCCCTGCCATGGGCAGGGACACCTTCACCAGACCAGGCTGCTCAAGGCCCCGTCCAACCTGGCCTTGAACCCCCCCAGGGAGGGGGCAGCCACCACTGCCCTGGGCACCCTGGGCCAGGGCCTCACCCCCCTCAGAGGGAAGAATTTATTCCTAACATCCACTCTCAATCTACCCCCTTCCAATTTGCAACTACATGTCTTCTAAAAAGTCCCTCCCCAGGTTTCTTGTCGGCCCCTTCACGGACTAGAAGGCTCCCCCGAGCCTTTTCTTCTCCAGGATGAACAACCCCAACTCTCCCAGCCTGGCTTCACAGGAGAGATGTTCCAATCCCCTGATCATCTTTGTGGCCTCCTCTGGATCCACTCCAACATCTCCAAGTCCTTCCTGTGTTGGGGACTCCTGAACTGGACACAAACTCCAGGTGGGGTCTCACCAGAGCAGAGCAGAGGGGCAGAATCCCCTCCCCTGACCTGCTGGCCATGCTCCCTTGGACACAGCCCAGGACACTGTTGGCCTCTGGGCTGTGAACACACACTGTCAGCTCATGTCAAGCTTCTTATCCATCAGCCCTCCCAAGTCCTTCTCTGCAGGGCTGTTCTCCATCACTTCATCTCCCCGTCTGTGTTGGTGACAAATTACTATACTCATGCTTCCTTCTGAGACTCCTCTTGCCCTACCAAGGTCAACAATAGGTTTATTACTCCTTCAGTTGCTAAACAGACATTATGCTGCAGTGCAAAGTATCAGAGCTGTATCTGCAGTGTTCACTTCTGGATTTAACTATGGAACCCAAATACAAATACTGAAGCCTAATCTTTGTCTACACCTTTTTTTTTTAATATGAATGCACCATACAGGATCCCAAAGAGGCCATGTAATCACAGGGCTGCATGTTGCACTCTTTCATGTAGACTATTTGCCAAGAGATGACTATTTTCTGGAAACTCATAGCTCTCACCTCCTTCAAGGACTTCAGATGTGTGTGTGTTTTCTTTTGGGACACACCATTGGACTTTGACTTTAGATATTTGAATTATTGCAATATTTTGTTTCTTGAAGCAAGCACAGTGGCCAACTTTCCAGATATCTCCCAACCCTGAGACCTGGTACCACCCTACACAATTCAGGGGCAGAAGAAGTCTAACCTAAACACTTATTGAGGAAGTAACATCCCAAACCACTCTGCTGGATCTCATTCCCCATCCCTACCTGTCTGCTTCTCTCCTGCCCCAGCAGTAGGGAGTAGAAACCTTCTCTCAGTTGCTTTTTTGTCCCCTACTCCATTACCCAAGAGAAAGACAAACTGAGCTGGACCATCCCACGGTGCTGCTCCCTCTCCAACTCCTACTCATGCCCTTCTTGCTTGCTTGCTCTAGGATGGGACCCGAGGGCGGCACAGGGCGTAGTCTCCCCAGTGAGCCCTTTGGTTAACCCAGGAGCCATTTCCAATCAATTCACAGTCATTATTGTTATTTTATGGTAGAGGCAGAGCAATTTTTGTTGAATTATAAATATTGCAGATCTATTTTTTCCCTCCTCCCAACCCCCCCAGCAGTTCCCAAAGACGTGTAAACCCGTGGTGTGATTGCTCCCTAATCTAGTTGAGGTGATGAAATGGTGCCAAAACCCTCATTGCAATTTCATTAGCATATTCATGAGTCGCACTTTTGCAGTGTTGCAGAAACAACACAAATTGGTTTGTGAATTGTGAACTCCCCCTTCTTTGCCGCCGCCGGCGGTGTCGGTGTCGTCTTTCCCTTCAGAATCACAAATTGCGGATTAGCGAGGCGAGAGCTGCCGCGGTGACTTTGGGACCCGGCCACTGAAGTTTGTTAAGGTACCTCTGGTTTCCACCGTAGTTTTTCCCCTTGCCTGGTGTTTGTGTTCATGTGCTCTGCTGGCAGTGAAGTGAGGAGCAGATCACAGCAGGGGTGACAGCTCTGCCACTCTGGCCAACCCACTTTACCACGGAATTATAGAATCCCTTGGGTTGGAAAAGACCTTTCAGATCATCAAGTCCAACTACAGCCTCACCCTGCCCAGGCCACCTCTAGCCCATGTCCTTCAGCACCTCAGCTCTTGGCCTTTCCAATCCCTCCAGGGATGGGGACTCCACCACTGCCCTGGGCAGCCTGTTCCAACGCCTGACAACCCTTTCAGGGGGGAAATTCTTCTCATGGCCAACCTCAATCTCCCCTGGGGCAGTTTGGGACCATTTCCTCTCATCCTATCGCTTGTTACCTGAGAGAAGAGACTGACCCCACCTCTCTGCACCCTCCTTGCAGGGACTTGTAGAGAGTGAGAAGGTCTCCCCTCAGCCTCCTTTTCTCCAGACTCAAAAGCCCCAGAGCTCCCTCAGCTGCTCCTTGGAGGACTTGTGCTCCAGACCCTTCCCCAGCTCCCTCAGCTGCTCCTTGGAGGACTTGTGCTCCAGACCCTTCCCCAGCTCCCTCAGCTGCTCCTTGGCGGACTTGTGCTCCAGACCCTTCCCCAGCTCCCTCAGCTGCTCCTTGGAGGACTTGTGCTCCAGATCCTTCCCCAGCTCCCTCAGCTGCTCCTTGGAGGACTTGTGCTCCAGATCCTTCCCCAGCTCTGTCGTCCTTCTCTGGACACACTCCAGCATCTCAACATCATTCCATCACCACAGCTTCATTTCCTCACTGATAACAGCAATGATATACATGCTACATGCAAAAAGGGTTAAATGGAACTGGCATAGCCAGATCCATTTTCAGATGAAAGGTACTAAAGACCAAACATTGTTATTTTCCTGTTTAAACCCAACTGTGTCCCATGTAAGAGCGCAGCAGGATTGGTAGAACCCTCCCACAGCAAGGTTTCTCTTCAGCCTTTACAGGGCCACTACTGGGCTCCTTGGGGGGATGATGGCACAGCTGCCACATGGCCTTGGCAGGTGGGTATTTCTGTACTGGTCACTAAATGTGTGGGAGGTGCCATGGGGGGATGTGATCTGAAATGAAAGATCCCTGAAGCAATGGGAAATGTTTGACTGCACTCTAGGACTGTGTAAACAGCCCTGAAAAGAACTTATTGTAAGAGGCTCATTGCATCAGATGACTACCACAGAATCTCAGGCTGTGTTAGGTTGCAAGGGACCTTCCAAGGCCATCTAGTCCCACCCCTGCAGTGAGCAGGGGCATCTTCACTAGAGCAGGTAGCTGAGAGCCCCATTCACCCTGACCTTGAATGTCTCCAGGGATGGGGCCTCCACCACCTCTCTGGGCAAGCTGGGCCCCAATCTACCCACCCTCAGAGTGAATAACATCTTCCTAAAGTCTCATCTAAACCTGCCTTGCTCTAGTTTAAAACCACAGCCCCTCATCATATTGCTCCACAACCCTTACAGAATCCTTTCCCAGCTTTCCTCATGGCTTCCTCTGGACCTGCTCCATGAGGTCCATGTCCTTCTTGTGCTGAGGACTCCAGGGATGGACACAGCATTCCAGGTGAGGTCTCCCCGGAGCAGAGCAGAGGGGACAATCCCCTCTCTGGATCTGCTGACCACACTCCTGGGGATGCAGACAGGATGTGGTTGGCCCTCAGGGCTGCAGATGAACGTTAGTGGCTCATGTCCAGCTTTTTGTCCATCAGTATCCCAAGTCCTTTTCCTCAGGGCTGATCTCTAGTGCATAAATAATCAGGATGACTGTGTCATCCTGTATGAAGTGTGATGTTAATACCACTGGAGATCCTGACTGGAATGAGAGCTTGAGCACTGCATGCTCCTCACCCCTCTGCCCTTGGTGAAACGCCCCCGTGACTGGTTCACCCTGAGAGCCTGAGACCAGATGGGGCTACCAGCACTTGGTGGTTGGCATATGATCCTGCAAGGTCTTCACTGACCCCTCCCTATCAACCTTCCTGACATGGGGGACACCTGCAGGTCACAGTCTTTGAAATGGCCACAGAGTTGAGGTACGGGTCTCCCTGCAGCTTGAGGTCACCCAAGAATGCCGCAGTTTGGTCCCCACCCTCTGAGCACACGTGAAATCACTCTTGATCCATGAGGTGTTAGTCCAGTATTGGAAAGCCCAAAGAGCTCCTGAGCTGCACCAGTGAGCAGGGGAGGTGGGAATGCCATTTCTGGAAGCTTCTCACAGCTCATGGTCCTCTCCTGCACAACCCAAACCTGCTACGAGCGCCGCACGTGAAGTACATTTGAAAGGGCAGACGTTCACATGGAGCTTGATTTAATCTCTCTGTGGAGAGATCACTTCAGACTTGCATTGTTCACATGAAATAATGAAACGTTACTGATTTAATTAGAGCTCAGTTTCTCAGTCTGTGCTTTCTATATTGTTGAAATTGCATTTAGCATGGGACAAAACTATCAATAGATAAAGCAATTTAAACGACACGGCCATAGAATGTGTTCTCTTCCCCTTCTCCTTTGCCAGTTTCAATTCGTTGCTCAATTTAAGTATGGAAATAATGTTTGTCAAAGATTTTCTGACACATGAATTCCACCAAAAAGAAAAAAAAAAGCAGAGAAAGAAAGATACAAAAAAAATGATCAGGGCATCTCCTGCTTGTAATCCTAACCCATTTATGGTACAATATACAGATAATCCAATCTACTGCTGAAAACAAGGTTTGTGCAGTTATGCTCTGCTACTTCACAATGCTTCACCTAAAACTTGATAGTTTTCCCATATTTTCTTTCTCCTTGAACTGACAAAGAGGATTGGGCAGGTCCAAGATGACAGAAGGAACTGTGGACTCAGGAGCAGCATTAGCTCTGCAAGGTATTACCTTGGGGGTATGAATGGGAAAAGCAGGAGGTGGGCTTGTGAGATTGCCACATGTCCCCAAGGACAGGACAAAGTAGAATACTAGAATCTCTTGAGCTGGAGATCCATAGTGACCACAGAGTCCAACTCCTGGATCCACACAGGGTCAGACAATTCAGAGCAGGGCACTGAGCGCATCGTCCAGATGCTTCTTGACCTCAGCCCAGCTGGGGGCTGGGACCACTTCCCTGGGGAGCCTGACCCAGTGCCTGACCCCCCTCTCAGGACAGAACCTCTTCCTGACACTCACCCTGACCCTCCCCTGGTTAAGTTTGGAAACCCTGGAGAAGGACTGGGACAAGGCAGGGGTCTGACAGCCAGAGTCACCTCACTCTGGGCAACACTCCCTTGGAAGGGACAAATGTGAATTGTGCCTGAAATGCCATTTTGGTCATTCAATTAATGGATAATTCTTTTACTGCTAGTCTGGATAAATACCTACAGTGCACCAGTAACCCAGGAATGGATGCCCAGCTCTCTGGTAAGACAGCCAGCAGCAGGGACAACGATTTCAACTTACAATCCATACCCGACCACTAATGCTTCTTTTTCTAGTACATATTCAGGCACACAGTGTGTCACACCCCAGTTTCCAGTGAAAACTGAAATAATCCCACTAACTTCACTTGTGTAAGATGAATAATGAAGTGAGTCCAAATCATAGAACCATAGAATCATTAAGTTTGGAAAAGACCTCCAAGATCACCTAGTGCAATCATCCTCCTATCACCTATATTTACTGACCCAAGTCTCTAATGACCTCATCCAACCTTTCCTTAAACACCCCAAGGGACTGTGACTCCTTCACCTCCCTGGACAATCCATTCCACTGCCTCAACAACGAGGAAAAAAACCCCAACATGTAAAAATCCTTGAAAATTTATGCAACGTATTCAAGCATAACACCTGGTCACATAACGCATCACCGATGATGTCATCTCTGGCCACTGGTCAGTTCATTTAGACAACTTGGGAGTGCTGGTGGATGAGAGACTCAACATGGCCGACAATGTGCTCATCAACTGCATCCTGGGCTGCATCCAGAGGAGCGTGGCCAGCAGGGCGAGGGAGGGGATTCTCCCCCTCTACTCTGCCCTCGGGAGACCTCACCTGGAGTACTGTGTCCAGTGCTGGAACCCCCAACATGAGAAGGACATGGACCAGTTGGAGAGGGTCCAGAGGAGGCCACAAAGATGATAAAGGGGCTGGAGCACCTTTCCTACGAGGACAGGCTGAGAGAGTTGGGGCTGTTGAGCCTGGAGAAGAGGAGGCTCCGGGGAGACCTTCTAGCGCTCTGCCAGGACCTCAAGGGGGCCTACAAGAAAGATGGGGAGAGGCTGTTCAGTAGGGCCTGTTGTGACAGGACAAGGGGTAATTGCTTTAAAATAGAGGGAGGGAGATTTAGATTGGATATTAGAAAAAATTTCTTTATTATAATAGTGTTGGAGCACTGGAACAGGTTGCCCAGGGAGGTGGTGGATGCCCCTGGATCCCTGGAGACGTTCAAGGCCAGGTTGGATGAGGCCCTGAGCAAGCTGATCTAGTTGGGGGTGTCCCTGCTTCTTGCAGGGGGGTTGGACTAGATGACCTCTGGAGGGCCCTTCCAACTCTAATCATTCTATGATTCTATGATTCTATAATAATTCATCTTTCTACTGATATTTAGACAAGAATGTTGGCACCGGTTGTGTTGCACTGCCAGAGCTACAGGATTATTTTGTTGGCATCTAAGGGAGCTTTCCCTGGAGTAAGGTTTTTCTTTTCATTGTCTTGTTTGCAGTAAAGAAACCTTCCCGAGCGAGCTGACATCCACCCTTAAATTACTTCCCCTTGTAGAGTGTCTGTGCTATATAGTAGGAGATTGCTCATTTCTCATATTGATTTACACAAGGCCGGGGAGAGAACATACAATTAATAGTTGACTTCATTGGAAGCCAGCTGTTAGTCCCATAATTTACAATGGGAACAGGTTCAGAAAAAGAAGAATTATACTTGGAGAAACTGTATTTCTGGATTTTAAAGGTCAAATCCAGCCTCCACTGAGGTTCTTAGAGACCCCAGTAGTGTGAAAACGATGCTATGCACTGGTGCACACAGCCACGAGTTTCACTTCTTGCTGTAGGAATGACTTTGATGGGAACACGTGATCCATAGCATAGGAAGGGATATTTTCCCCAGGCCAAATCAGTGCTGTTAAACCTGTGCCCCTGCCTCCAGCTCTGTTCCTGAAATAGGTCTGAATTCCTGTGGCACCATCCCACAAAGTTTTTCCTTTCAGGAAAACATTGACGCTGACAACGTCTAAATCCTGCTGGGGGTCAGCATCTGCTTAGCTGCAAGGAGGGCGTTGAGGGGCATGCCTGAGGGATGGTAACTGGAGACCCAGCAGTGCCAAGCTCTACCCAGCCTGAGCTTCAAACACTCGACTCTCTCCAAGAAGAAACTTGCAGCGGCTTAAATAGGCACCCTGCTGTTCAGACACAATGAGCAACTGCGAACAAACAAAGCTGGCTCCTTTTAACTTTTACTTTCACATTATCTAAGGAGCTCAGGGAAATGTTTTAGGGACCACCCAGGTCCTGATGTAAATCACAGCCTCTCCAGGTTTGTTCTCTGACCAGCTCCGGACTCCTGGCCAAGGTGTGAGGGTCTGGGATGCAGCATTGCTCTCCGTGCCCCTGTTTCTGTAGGAGGGAACCAGACACACGGGGTGGAAAGGTGCTCGTGGGCTGTCTGGTCAGACCCCAGCAGAGAGACTTGTCACCCAGCATTGCTCAGGTGTCCCCTGTTAAAGCAGCATTGGGACTTTTCAGCGATCCACCAGAGTTATCTATCCTTGTGCACAGCTGAAATTCCACCCAGGTGTGGTACAGGCACCCTACTTCTGAGAAGAACCAGAAGTACTAATTGCTGCATCTTGTTATTCTTACGTGTATTTTCCCACATATGCAAAGAAATAAT
Organism: Heliornis fulica; assembly: GCA_013399135.1. Lineage (NCBI taxonomy): Eukaryota > Metazoa > Chordata > Aves > Gruiformes > Heliornithidae > Heliornis > Heliornis fulica. The sequence continues at coordinate 20,487 of VXBZ01001530.1, forward strand.
GAGACATATCTCATGTAGAGCAGAAGCTGTAGGTGTGTGCTTACACATGTGTGGGTCTCTATTGTAACAAAGATATTTACTTTCACATGTACATACCTACATACATAGAATCATAGAATGATTAGAGTTGGAAGGGACTCCCAGAGGTCATCTAGTCCAACCCCCCTGCAAGAAGCAGGGACACCCCCAACTAGATCAGCTTGCTCAGGGCCTCATCCAACCTGGCCTTGAACGTCTCCAGGGATCCAGGGGCATCCACCACCTCCCTGGGCAACCTGTTCCAGTGCTCCACCACTCTCAC
>VXBZ01001540.1:0-14846 GCA_013399135.1 Heliornis fulica
GTGACCTCATTAATGTTTATAGGAAGAACGTTTTCCCTATGAGGGTGACAGAGCACTGGGACAGGCTGCCCAGAGAGGTTGTGGAGTCTCCTTCTCTGGAGACATTCAAGACCAATCTGGACACATTCCTGTGTGCTTTAATCTAGTTGATCCTGCTCAGGCAGGGGGGGTGGACTGGATGATCTTTTGAGTCCCTTCCTACTCCTGTTCTATGATTCTGTGATTTAATGGAAACTGTGCATAACACTTTGGTTCTGTTTATTTTAAAAGTCCAGCCCAAGTCAGAAATTCCTCAAGATGACAAAAAATGAAGACCGCAGGAAGGGTGATTGCTGTCACCTGAAAACAGGAACTTTTTCATTGCTAGATGGGAGTCTGCAGAGTATCAACTAGGGAACAACTCCAGCATACTTACCTAAAACTATCCTGTGATTAAGCTGGTGTAAGACTGGCTGAGAGAATGAGTCATATCATTTCACGGCATGCTTGACAAAACACATCTCTGCTGCCAGACTATGGATCACAAACACTTGGATGGTGGATTTTCAGAACTGGACAGTGGCTTTTGGGTACTGAATTAGAGAAATCTCTAAAGGTTCTCAATTTCTGAAACGTGTAGCTGATTCCTCTGAAGTGGATCTTGAACCAGACAAAATAGTAGCCACACTGAAAAACCAGACGCTAGGGACGAATGTTACGTAGCTTGTTTTGAAACTCTTTTTGAATGAAATACATCAGAAATGTATACAGGCATCAATCTTTACCTGATTAGCATTCCTCTTGGCCCTCTGATTTCATCTTTAGTGCCTTTTCAGCTTTTGCATTCTTAAAACTAGAGTCACACGGAGAGATTTTAACACTCAAAGCAGTCCTCCATGCTCAGGCTAGTACCAAAGATGTGAGAAGTATTTTCAGCAACAAGATAAAAATAGATACCCTTTGACTGGTTTTTATTGTACAGGAGACACTGAAGAAATCCTGAATTTAACCTACCCAAAGAGTTCAAGTATCAGTAGGCAAGATGACCTTTTGCGAGCTGTTTCCATATCAAGAGGATTATCAGTCATGATTTATGGATGGGTGATTAGTCAGAAATCTCTGCACTTCTTTGTAACTGAGCAAGCTGCTGAGAAGAGTTTAGAACCACTGTCACTTCTGCTGCACAGCACGGTTTCTGTAACGTCACTTTGGAGTTATCCCAGGAGGATTTAGTGTACAAACTATTTAACTTCTTTGTGGACTCAGAAAGCAAAACAGAGTCCAGCACAAAGCCCTGTGAGCCAACATAAACTGTATGTCATCCTTTCAGGCACATTTCATCAGGTCAGCTTTTTTTTGGCTTATACATCAAACCCTTTGTGTAGGACTCAAGAGCACTACATAAACATTAAACTCCTTCTTAGCTACTGGAAAATGGCAGTCCCAACATGCCTTATGGTAGCAACTTTCTTGGAAGCAAGTTTCTTAGGGCACGGTTGGAACTGCATTTGAAATCCTTTAGTCTCTCCTAGCACCAGATTTTAGGAACACGCCAAAATAAGTGAAGTCTTGTTCAACTGTCATTCATTTTTCCCATCGCAGTAGGAAGACTTCCAGGAAATATTTAAGGTCTGCACCACATGGACACTGGTTTTGAATTTGCCTGGCTCTTAGGTAATTACCAACATGCCAGATTTTCCAGGAAATAACAGGATTTTATTTCTGCATACTTGCAAGTGGTTTGGTGAGGGAAATAAGCTAAGAGAGAAACTGGTGATTCCAGCACATAGTGATCCAAATTCATATTCAGTAACTGCTCTGGGAAAGGCTTCTTCTACAGAACTCTTAGTTGTATCACCCCTTGGATAAGTTCCAGCCACTGAAAGACAGTACCTAAGAAACCACTGAAATACACCATCACAACTCAAATGCCCAGGAATGTTAAGCAATCACCAGCCACATCCTTTGCAAGGCAACTCCTTACCTACACGACTACTAACAGTTACAGAGACTGGTTACATTTCTTTGGAAACACACCGCTCTCCAGACATAGATCTTTCAAACAGTTTACACCATGTGTTCACAGCCACTCTTAATGGGTTCAGAATTATGTAGGAGATAGGGTTACACTAAATTGTGAGAATCTAGATCTGTTTCTCCTCACAGCAAGGCAATCCAGCTTAATTTGTGAAGTCCTCGTTAGCAGGAAATACCTGATAATGAAACTACAGGTAGTTACATATTCCTCACATTAAGTATGATGCAAAATACTGCGTGATTAACAACCTGTAACATTTGATGTTACAATTAGCATCCTTAACTCACGACAAGCTTGGTTTCCCTGATGGAGGCAGCACCTGTGATTAGGAGCAGCCTCAAGCCCCCATTTCATCCTCTGTCAAGCTGTACTCACCATCCCAGTTCCAAACCAGAGAGCTAACTGCAAAAGTAGAGTGTCCCTTCTCTCAGTATTAAACAACTGAATTTTCTATGTCACTAATTAACAATCTACTCCTGCCTGGACACGCCATGCAGGGAACAAACTACTGTTTTCACTAACAGCTTAACTGCTTCCTTTCTTTTAAAGCATTTTCCTCCTCTGTGATTTCTTACACCACTCATTGCCTTTCTTTCCTCAGTCTCATCCTGTTTTTCCAAGGTCACTTTTATTGCCTTGCTCAGCTGCAGTAGAGGATGGAATTGACAGTTTTTCCAAATAAGAGAAGACTGGGAAGTAAACAGAACTGCAATCTCTCCTACAAGGTGCACCATGGAAAAAGGCAAGAATTAAAATAGTAGCAACCTGCCTAATGTGTTAGGAACCCTTCCTTGGCTTCAAGATGTTTTGCTCTCTGTGCTCCATTAGCACTGGAAATAGAGCACAAGAAAAAATGTCTAGCGTTAATTGCTGTTGGATTGAAGCAGGTGGACTGGAACTGTCAAGAATTGGTTAAATATAGATAAAATAGAAATTAATTCCCTTTCAACTCTGAGAGCAGGCAAGCAGCTGCAACGTGAAATTCTGATAGAACTTTGGTTTATGACTTGGCCTCCTTTAAGATGCAGTTGCCACAAGAGTTAGGAAATAAGCTCAGACATTTACTTAGAAATGAACACGTGAACAGCATGTTTCTTCTACTTGATGACCAAGTAACACACTGAACTGTTTTTCAGGCTTCAACTTGCACAACATTACATTTTTTTTTCAGGAACTGCAGCCTCTTTTATAAGATTCTAGGCTCACTGGTAAAAGAATTCTCTCTCTTAACTGCTTTTTGCAGTTCTGTGAAATCCCACAGCTGACAGGTTGAAAAACACTGCTGTGGATCACCACGCTGCAGTTCTGTAGCTTGTGTAGAAAACAAAAAACAGATTCAATGAGATGGACATTAGAGCAGTGGCACTACACTACTGCAGATCCTCAAGCTTCATTGACCCTTCAAGTGCTGCGTACTACTGCGCCAATGGCTACCTCTGATCCTCAGAATGGAAATCTATGGTAAACTTGGTGTAACAACGTCTACCTCTGAGCAGGGCTCATCAGCCTAGTGCAGAATTGTCGCAGCTGTACTTCCAGTCTCTGCTGAACATACAGCATTTGCAGTGTATGGCAAAAGCATGCTGCTTCACTTCAAATGGGTGGATAGTCACGGGAAATTCACATTAGACATGTAATTCAGACTAGTTGGATTTAGCTTGTCTTCTGAATGGAACGCAAGCTCTAAAAATCCTGGTGTTATGAAACAGACCTTATTCCATATCTATTGCAACCACCATGAATATCACCTACTGTTAGCAAACTAAATCCCAGTGTTTTCATATGTTCTGTTTTGGGGTTTTTGGGTGTTCTGTGGGTGAGGGTTTGGTTTTTTACAGACAAAAAACCCAAAGAAGTGCTCTTATGAGACACATATTCCAGAACTAGAAAACATCATAACATAAATTACAGAATATTTGGAGATGGAAGAGACCCTGAAAGATCATACAGTCCAACCCCCCTGCCTGAGCAGGATCACCTAGATTAAAGCACACAGGAGCGTGTCCAGATGGGTCTTGAATGTGTCCAGAGAAGGAGACTCCACAACCTCTCAGGGCAGCCTGTTCCAGTGCTCCGTCACACTCACAGGGAAAAAGTTTCTCCTTATATTCACATGGAACTGTCTATGTTCCAGTTTGGAACCATTTCCCAATGATTATTGCTGAGCAATACAGCTGCATCAGCTTTTGAACTCCTGCATGAGAATGAACCCTTATGGCATGTTGGTATTTAGAGGCAGAAAACTGGCTAGTACATCACCTTCCATGTGCTAATGTTGTGTATACAGTAACACTGCTCTGGAGAACACACCAAACGTAACAGCACACATTCATCCTGATGCACAAGAACAGTAACAGAACTCCTTTTCAGCTATACTTAACAAAACTCGTTGAAACTGTTGCACACATAGTACAAAACATTCAATGTTATACTTCTGCCACCTTTTGGAGTTAAGTTTCAGCAGACTTTGAGAAATAAAAGGCTACAAGCAAATTCCCATTCAAGGCCTGATGTTCAAGATGTGCAGCTGTAACTGCAGGTAATGAAAACTCCTGCAGCAGAACTTCAGAAAATGTTATGTCCCAAGACTAAATGGAAGTTAAAAGAAAGCTATTTTGATATCTGAAATTAGAAAGAATGTTTCATAGCAATATTATTTCAAGAAAAAGTTCTCTTATATTTACCTTGAAATGTATTTCTTTATTCCACAGTGTTTAATTAGCTTTATGGCCACTTTCTTGGAAATGATATGCCAGTCAAGTAAATGGTTCACATTTTCCAAACAAGCATTCACCAGGATAAATATTAATGATTTTGCTAAACCTGGCAATATTGTTACCATCATACTTTCCTGCTTTAGCCTACGTAATAAATTACTCAGTACCACACAGCTTTCAGTCTTCTCTTCAAACACAATTGTTGTACTCACGTCGGATTTTAACAAGTTCACATGCTCAAAGATATACTCCTAAAAAAAAATAAATTATCAGGTCACATACCAACATGGCAATTGTAAAAACAGGAATAAAATTCTTGTCATCCTTGCAGACTAATATCCTGCTAAGTCAACAACCTCCCCGTGTTAAGGATGGATGACCGAACATAGCTCTGGGCCAAGTTAGCGCTACTCTGTTGACTTCAAAAGGAATGCATCGGCCCTGTGAGATTTCTTTTGTATAAAAGCTTCCTCGGGAGGTTAATGGAAATTAAGCTTTCAATCTAGTCTAGATTTTCAAAAGGGAAAATTCATCCTTTATCATTGGGCAAAAATGAATTTTCCAAAGTATTAATGAACTTCTGTCTCATCCACGCTTTGAAGTTTCGATACCACTCTATAAGCTTTTTTCTTCTTTGAATCTTTTCTTGTAAGCTCATTTTTTTTTCTTTCTCTAGAACAGCAGGAAGCTCCTTCCAGTTTTTAATAAAGATAAATGGAGCCCCCATGGTTTTTAATAATTGTAATGGAGCACTGTGGTACATTGATGAATTTCCGCAATCACCCAGTGTCATTACATCTTCTATAACAGGCAGAGATCCATATGAACAAGCTTCATAAATTCTATAACATTCTGTGTTTATTCCCACTGGGCACAGAGTCAAATCACTCTGCAGCAAGGCATCTTGATAGTTTTTGAAACTTTCATTTGTTTCTTGAGGCTGCCATCTAGGAAAGAAAAGGGGTTGAAAATTAACATTTTTCCCACAGGCACTGCAATGAAGAAAACAGAGATGCACTATATAAAATTTATAAATCGGAAAATATTGTCAATGTGAAAAGTTTATATTACACACACTTTTTTTTTTAACTTTTAATCTTGACTATTCTTAAAGAGTCTTCTAAAAATTTATTGAAAATGTCACTGTTAAAAGTAGACTGTAGCACTTTTTAGATATGGTCCCTTTAGGAATTTTTTAATAGTTAGATTTGCAAGAGGCAAACTGAAACACCATTTTAAATCTTCTGCATGACCTGGACAGCGCATCTGTCAATTTACAGTCAAATTCAGAGACAGATATACAGGGAACCACTCCACAGACTTTTTAATAATTATTTTTGGCATAAAATACTTTAAATCAGTAAAGTTTTGCTCTTCAAAAGTAAGGATGTAAAACAATCAGTTAACTGGAATCCATCTGCCTGAAATGCCTCAGAACATTTGTGAGATAAAAGTTACAATCCATGTCCTGAGAATCTTTATTAGGGTAGCTGAGGTTTTCCTAAGCATTGCCTTGCCCGCTGCCAAACAGTTATGGCTTGGCAAAATTAAACAATACAATCAGAACCCTATTTCTGTTAGTCAAAAGATCTGTTCTACCTACTTGACATTAAGAAAGAGCCACGCTGTACAGATTAAATCCACTCTTACACAGAGCACAAGGTACAGCTGTCTGTCTCTGCAAGACGTTAACATGCACAAAGTATAAGACAAGCATTTCTTCTTCCACCATAATCAAATGTATGCAAGAAAAAAAGAGATGGTCTTGACATGTAGTATATACTGGAGCTTTTTCCAGGCATTTAAAAATATGCTTTATGAAAAATCTAGTAATATTAAGGCTATTATGTTACAAAGACCTATATAAAGTGTCTCGGCAATGTTCTGATGATTGGTTATTTGTACTGTTTTTTAACACTCAGGAAAGGATTGGCAGTGATGAACTAAGTGAAAGAGTCTGAAAATTTTCACAAAGTATATCAAAGTCTTACTGTTCTCTGGTGGCAATCCAGCAAAGTTTATCAAGTCCATTCTGCTGCAGAATTTCCATCAGGTTTTCCCTAGAGGAGTTCTTATAAACTGTCCCCAAGAAATTACACAGATATGATCTTGGATCATGTAGCATTGACCAGCTGGGTTCTACAACTGGAAAATGTCTGTAGCTGTGGAAACAATGTATACATTAGATAATGGATAACATTTTATGTCAAAGAAAAAGGCATTTTGAACCATTTCATCTTTACTGCAGCAGACTCGAAGACTAAAACTACCTATTGGTTGTCAATCCACATCTATCACCAGAGACAGACCCACAAGCAGACCAGTGCAAGTCCTCTCCTACAAGCTGGTCTTCATTCCCTTTGCTCCCACCACTCTCTTCAGAGACATTCCAGAATACTTATGTCTTACTTGACATCAGAGACACCATATGTGCATGCTCCAAAATGTTCTTGAGAAATACGCTTTTTCAAAAGTGGCTTTTCTTAATGCAATCGCTACTTTTAAATGAAATAGCCAGGTTAAGGGTAATGATGGGCATGCTTGTCAACCGAGAATACCACTGGTAAACTCCAAAAGGAAAACATTGCTTTGATCTGAGTGGACTTCATTAATCTCATGTTTTGAGATTAATGTAAAACCAAGTTAAACAGCTTGTCAGCTATTTAACTTGGTTTTTCTGACTCAATAAAACAAATGCAAAGTCCTGGGATCCAATGTAAAATGTATGCCATCCTTTTAGACATGTTTTCGCCACATGTGGTTTTGAGGTTTTGGGGTTTTTTTCCTGTCAATATTCACCTGGAACATGCAATTCCCAATGATTCCAAAGCATGAATCAGAAAATCGTTAATAGGATCATGTTCTACAATTTACGTTTTTGGTATCAGCAGTAACAGAGATATTTTCCATGCCTCATGCATAACAATTAAGTTAACTTGTGTCTATAATGCACTTACGTAGCTACTCCTAAAGGCCACTGGAAAATATCTTCTTCATTTACCAATGCATAGTCGTACGTAACAAAGAGTAGATTTACAAATCCTCCGTGTCTTTTCAGGTATGGTTGAATCCACTCATTGTTGCACTGCTCATTCCCAAGCAGCACAACGGCTACATGCTGTATTTTATGAGTCTGAATTAACGTCTGTGTGTAATGCAACCACTGAGTGGCAGAAGCGATCTTTGCTTTTTCTCTTCCATTCAGGACAAGCACAATGTTTTCAGCTTCAACTGAGAAGTAGCCAGGAACTACAGATGGACCAGTGATGAAGCTGTGAAAAATCAAAACACAAAGGTGTTTAGCCATTAAGACAAATACTTCTCTAAACATCCTTACTACACAGTCTGCACTCCAGAGATATATTCTTTTTCTTCAATGAAGTAAATGTGATATACTGCAAAGTAACCGCGCAACTGTAATAGTTTCTGTTGCTAAAATCTACAGCTGTAACATTAGAATAAAGATGCCTTCCTTCATCTTTATTCAGGAAAAAAAAAAGGAAAATAAATAATGCATTTAATAATTTAAAATAAATAATGCATTTAAGTTATTTATTATTTTGTCAATAAATCAGAACTACTACCACACACACACATAAAAATGTGCATAAATTGATCAACTTTAAAAGAAGGATCTCTGATGTTTGCTACAGGTCAAACTTTTTAATAATTCCAGTAAAACCCAATGGATATAGTATCAGAACTATAGAGAGATGCCCTCCCAAAAATCTGTAAGAGTATACTAAACCAGGTGTCAATATGAGGCACAACTGGCTGGCCTGACATACTGCTTTTCTCTGTAATTTAGGGTAAGTCAAGGTTAGACAAAAATATGGATTGGTCTGATACTGAGTAGAATCTACAACACAAGAGCTACTATGTATCTTAGTGCAAACTCAAGCTGTTTGTGTAACCCAAGTCAAACTTGATGCTTTGATACAGTTAGTTAGCAGAAACCTTTCAGGTGGAAAACCACATTTCTAGATCTTGAATAATGTAGTTATTTAAACAGAGGAATTTCAATAATGTAGCAAAATCATTACATCACCAATCATTACACCTGTATGACAACAGCCATTTATGAAATGCTATGAAGCAAACTAGTGTTTGCCAGGTCCTTCTTTTCAATTAGCTGCAGGTAGACTGAACTCAGGATTAGTGATTTTACACCTTGGGAATGAGCAAGGGGAAAAAACTAGCAATGTTTTTTCAGGAGTCAATGAAATGTGTAGTTTTCTAGTCTTCTGAACTATGGTTTTTCAGCTGCCATCTAAATTTAATTCAGAATTAGCGTAAGTTTTAACTCATGAAGTGCTGAGGTCAACCACTAGTTTCAGTTCAAATGTACCCCCTGAAGAAAAGAACATTTACAGATTTTGCTGTAAAACCCACTTGTCAGGATTATCTGAAGCAGATTGACCTTGGGCAAGCATATTTTAAACCTGAGTTAAGCTGACATGCTCCTGGCCCAGGGGGAGCTGTATACTTTGGAACCAAGAATCATGAAACTCGGGATTTGGAATCAAGACTTCCAATAGATTGAAAAGAACTTAGGTCAAGGCTTAAATCCAAAGTTAAACAATGAGAAAAGATCACTAGGACTTGTAAGAGAGAACACCTCGAGCATCAGGACACCTACAATCATAAACAGGTTATATAGCTGATCCAATGATCACCTTGTAAATTAAGACCTGGGGAAAAAGGGCTTTCTCTATGGACAGTGCTGTAAGGCTATTGACTTTACAGGATGTACAGGTGGGGAAGCAATGACTTGTGTGTAGCAAAACATGAAGTTTAACAGCATAAAACTACATGGCAGGGGGGAAGAAGCACTATGGCAATCCCATACTTGAGTAACAAAAACCACAGTGCTCAGGTTATACTATTAACTCCCAGTCTGAATACAACAGGGACTGGGAGATGGGAGAGATATTATAGAAGATGCAAAATTAAGGCAGCAGTACGAAGAGATTTTCACTACTCACATGCAGGTTAGATCAATGCCTCATCAGGACGATACGTGGAGATGACATTTTTGGACTCAATAAATTATTTACTGCCTTAAAGTCCTAGTCTTTCCTTACTTGTCTTAAAACCCTCACAAAGAGATGCTACTCCAAACTGGGTCTTCCATTCCTAATTGTAATAGTTTCAGACAGCTACTCTGCATTAGCCATACTATTAAGTTTAAAACTGCAAATAGATCCAGCACACAGATACTTGATATGCTGTAAAGGAATCACTTTAAAAATGAGACAAAAAGAAAAGAACCGTGAAAGGAGTAACCTGAATAAAAAGAAGCTTGCAAACAGTTTGCAGGCTGTTTAAAAACACTGTACAAGAAGCCCAGGCACACCATGTCCCTCAAAACCCAAAAAGGAAACTCAGTACTCCCACAAAAAAGCCAGCCCATATAGTTTAACAGACGCTCCCAAAGGGCAAAGGTCAGCACTGGAAACAATAAAAAGCTTGTCCAAACAAGGACAGAAAAGCTGTCCTTGGACAAGCTTTTAAGGACATAAAATACTGCTGATGAAATGCAAACAGAAAATTCAGGCTAAAAAAAAAGAATTTGAGAAGCACTTTGTAAAAGATATCTGGCTGACAGGTAAAGGCTCTTTAAATATATGGAAACAAAAAAATAATACAAATAATAATGACAGCTACTGAACTGGACAGACTAGGTTCTGACAACAGTTTAGAAAGGGATTACAAAGCCATAGCAGGCAAGATTCCCACACCTAACTCACTCTCTTCAGCAAGACATGCAAGTCAAAACACCACAAGGTATGTATCAAATGGAGAACCCGGACCTGGATGGCATTCATCTGAGACTTCTCAAGGCACGCAAATATGAAAATTGCAGAATTTCTGGCAAAGGTATGTAGCTGTCATTATGAAGTGACACTGTGTGTGATGAAAACGGGTCTTATCAATGACACTCCCACCTACAAAAACAACTTGAGAAGACCCTGGAACAGAGAAGCATGACTTTCCAGAAAAGCCTATCATAAACAGTAAGGTCACTGGATCTTACTGAAACGTATGATCACATATGTGGATAAACAATTCAAGTAATGGATAAGTAATGCTTTCTCATGACTCTGATGGCTATCTACGAGTGTTCAAAAAGCTTCAACAAAGGCCAGGAAACCAAACTGTCACAAGCTATGCTTGGCAGGTAAAGAATTCTTTGCTTGTTATCATTGTTGACCAATACGCTTTCATTCTGGCATGAACCAAAGTGGCTGCAGTTTGCATAAAGAGGAAAGTAGAGGGGGAGGGAAGAACTGCTCAACAGCTGGAGCAAACAGGGACCGTGGAAAGGCAGCGCTGGATGTTAAAACACAGGGTCTGATGGTCAGTGGAACATACATTTAGGAGTGCCCTTACAGAATGATACTACATACTGTTCTACATCCTCCTAGATGACAGGATAGAAGGATGTTTCAGGATGCGGTAAATGCTAACCTCTGCTCTCCTACTGCTTGTATGAGAGTACCAATGTACCACTAAAATCCACTGCCACATAGTTCCTTCTCTGCCCGTGCTTTTAGATAAGTATCCTTACATTTCATGTAGAAGTTGGTAATTTTAGTAGTCTTTAGGCAACTTCTTTGGTAAAAACGTGAAGCCATCAAAATCTACATTAAATATGTGTACTGTCCATCATGAATATATGAAAGAGATTATTCATGCAAGTGTGTTTAAGCGATACCTCGGCATTTTTGTGTCTTTAGATTTTATATTCTTTAAAAACATTAGTAAGGGCTCTATGTTTTAACAATCATTAGACTTACCACAAAAAACTGCAGAGCAGCGTATATTCTCCAAATAAACACCATATATTCTCCAAATATGCCACCTCAGCTAGCTCTCTCTAGCCTCATCTAGTAATCAAATGGAGATAATTTACCTCAGCCAGGCAATAAAGAATACAACAATTCTAGAAATTCTTACAACCAGTGAGCAGCCAAAATCATGTACTAATTCCTCCTCACAAAAAAAATACAAGGTAACATTTCCAATCTGACTAAAAATTAGCATTTCAACTATTTAATTTCAAAAATGTAGTCATTAAAATAACAGTTACATTTGCAAGTTTTCTATACTTTCCACAAGTTCCCGCTAACCTGTCCAATTTTAATTTTTATTATGTTGGTACCAAACTTAAACTTTATAATTTTACAGGATCTAGCATCCAAGTTAGTTAAAATACTCTATTATCCCAGGTTCCTCTAAACATGAGAGGATATTTAAATGCTAGCATAGAGGTCTTTGAGAGAAGAACACCCCAAGGAACCATGAGGTTATTATTCACGTGAAACAGGCATACCAGAGAGAAAATAACCATAATCAGTCAAGTGACAGACTCATTAGTTGCTGAAAATTATTTTCATATTATAAACATGAAAATAAAGGGCTTGAAAAAGAACCCTCATGTCCATACCAAGAAGACAATTTATTAGGTACTGTCATTGATTTCTACAGCTCCTGAGTTTTTAATTCTGGAAACAAAGAAGTCTCTTCCCACCAAGATAACACAACAGGCACTGCTCCCTATTCAAAGAAAATATTGGATCCTTTCTCCCAATCCGTGAATGGAAAGCTTTATTGTCCTTGTCAAGGAGAATAACAAGATGCAGTAGCATGATTCATAGTTGATTCTCTAATCTTGTCTTGCAAATATAACCTAATCCTACAAGGAATACAGCTGTTTGTGGAGGTTTTTTTAAAGGGTATGTAATTTCATCTATTTCCTTAGAAGACAGACAGACACTTCAATAATTGCTATGTTTAAATCAAGCATAGGCATCTTTCTAGAAACCATTTTTTTTGATCACTTATGACTAAGATGTAAGCATTACTGAAAAGATTCTATGTCCCGTACCATCTGCACGGTCAGGAACACTGATAAACAAATCAAAGTGATAAAAAACTTTTATGATCACTTTAAAAACCCTTTCAATTCCCAATCACATATTTATTTCAAACATTACCTGCAAATTTCAGCTAGAAACCCATCTTACTGTTTGAGGAAAAAATACCTTTCTGAAGCAACACATTTTTCAGAAGTTAAATTCACTTAAGTTTGATTTTTATGCTTTGAAAGAAAACTTTTTTAACAGATGGGTCCTGGTGCAAGTGACTACATGTTGCAGGAGAGCTACTACTGTAGACTGGCAAACTGGCCAAACAGATGAAAAATCAACTGTTTAACCACCGTTTTACAACATGTCTGACCACAGATCAAAATCCACTTTTTAAAGCAAACCTTCAACTGTCATCTTGCCTTCCATAAAAAAATTGTTGTTAATCCAGTAGTTAGCCAGGTGTGAAGTCTCACAGATTTCCTTTGTTATAAATAGAAACTAATTATGGGTTGGATACAATCACATTTATGAATGAATATTTTCCCTGAATACAACAGAAACCAAATAGCAAGAGACATCATCTCACCTCACAACCCCAAGCTTCTTTAAGTTAAAAGTCAGCACCAAACCCCAGATCTTAGATTTTTCTCAGGGCTGCATTTCCCCCACTCCTGAGGTCTTTTGACTTCCTTTCGTCTTGGCATTTTTAAGTCTGTCCACATTTATTTCAAATACACAGATCTTCACAAAACAGCACACGAAACTGTTCCCTGGTTTTGGTTTTTTTTAATGCTGACCTGTTTGGGTTACAATGTCCTGGTTTTATCAAGTATGTGTTTCTATGAATAAATCTAACCATTCCTTGTGATAATTTTGAACAAGTTGTGTGCATATTCCTCAATTATCAAAACATAACAAAATTAAAGCATTTGCAACTAAATCAATGCAACTCTGAGATACACAAGATAATGCACCTGCACATCTTATTACATTAAGTTTTCGATGCATCATTTTTTAAACTTAATACAACCGAAGTCAACATCATGCAGCTAGTACCTGAAATAAGTTTTTCCTGCTTTTTGGCTTCCTTCTCTCCACTGTGCAGTCACATCGTCTGGCTGAAGATGCCCTCCAAAAATATGTTGCCAAAGGTAAAGCCCTACATAAATGAGGATATGATGGAGAATTTGAGAGCACAGTTCTTGACTACTCTACACTCCCAGCAAATTAAAAAAAAAAAAGTATTTCTGAGACATGAGGAAGCATAACAACATTAAGAACTTGGTTAAAAAAATGTCAGAGGTTGCTGTACAATAAGGACATTGTTTTCCAAATTCTGTATGACTGAGTTAGTTAGGATTAATTTCACACACACGTCAGGGCATTCTGAATGACTCTTTGGCTGTCAAAGTATCAGTAGATCAAGATATAGTGCACTACCACATATGTTAACATCTCTTTTTGGTAGACCTACCACTTAAAAATGAGCAAATGTTAATCAGCATTTTAATTACAGGCATAGTGTTTTTAAGCTTTTGTGAAACACGATTTGGTGATAGAATGCATCACCATGTAATGTACCAATGTGTTCTACATTGCTACTTAACCTGACTACTCTTGTATTGGTATCAGCCTAACTTTGAGTACAGCTACCACTTCTTAATGCTCTTCATGTACAGTTATCTTTATTCTTTAACAATATACATAATATATAAAATATACACTATATAAATATTAAACATACATAATGTATGTTAGACACATAATTTATGTATAATTAATAATATACTGACATTTCAGTAATAAATACTCTAACAAAAAGGTTCAGAGACTAATAGACTACGATTACATCTGCTTACCAATTGCTGCTTTGCCCCAAATTTGTACTCTAAGACTGGTCTGTTCTAGGTGAGATCTTGCATTTTTTATCATCTTAAGATTCGCTTCGTATCGCTGCTGAGAAGCGACCAATTCATTCTTGTCGTCCTCTTCCCAGGGATTCCACTCTTCATTTCCCAAGGCAACATGATCTAGGAAACCCCGAAACATAATTTACGTAAAAAGAACAGATTTACAAGTTTAGAAAAAAAATGAAGTTTCCTTGAATTCAGAATTTCAAACAACACCTGACCCCGCCGCCGGCCGCACGCCCCCCGGCCCAGCCCGGCCCAAGCACACCGCCACCCTGGGCCCGCCGCCTCACAACACACCTAGGAAATGGCCGCCGCCATCGCAGGC
>VXBZ01001564.1:0-77873 GCA_013399135.1 Heliornis fulica
TTCTATGATTCTATAATAAGCAATAATTAATTGTGAGATATCTTGCCTTTAGGTTACTGCAGTTTCACTGCTTTTCATTTTGCTAACTCTTAGGTGAATCAGGGAAACTTCAACAATATTCTTACTATTTGCAGATTTTATGTTTTTTTGGGCAAGTATTTGTCAGAGCAATTTGTATGAAATAGCACTAAATATGTTTTATCAGCCACAAATAAGTATCAAGTAATCATTTTAAGGAATAGACTCCCCCAGTTATACATGGACATTAATGTCAATTCTTCTGTATTTATTGAATAATTGTACCTTTTCCCATACATTATTACACTAAAGTCTGTGATTCTTCCTGGGCTCAGAGCACACCTTGAACTTTATTTCAAAATTGAGAGGAAACATGGGAAAACTCCAAGGCATTTGCACATTAACTTATAGTAGTTATAGTGTAAATAACCCCCTTAATGTGTGACACTATGAATTTTATTATGTAAAGCCATGATGAGAGTAACGAGTGAGCAAATAGGAGTAGTGCAAAATAAATAACACTCCTTTGCTTACAAACATCCCCATAAGTTACAATAATTAATTGTATAAAATGACAACCCACGAAGAAGCATGGTTCAGTTGGCTACACTAAACTTTCCTTCCTAGGCAATAAAAGAAGCTACAATAAATTTTTTATGTGTAAAGTTAATTTTTCATTATACCGACTAACACGAACGCAATCAAAATTTCAGCAAAGGTTTTGGTTTGATTTAACCTATTACTTTAAAAGATGTTATTCATCTCAAAGTTGGTTACAGGAGGTGAAGGCCTGTGCTGGAGGAATCATATAATTTCATCATTGTTTTGTGCTATGTTATATCACATAGAGAGGGACTAGGAAAACATTATTTGCAGTCTGGTTTCCCTAGTTGTGTAGCACTACAAGTTCTTTGCAGCTTTGTGATGCAGATCAACACCAGATCAATTAAACTTATGGGCAAAAGAGGCTGAATTGTGGTGTTTCTAGCACACTGCTGGTGTGAAGATAAAGCAGTTGGGTATGATCTATTGGAGATACACACATGCTGGATTTTAAGCCATGTTCATAACTTGTTTTGTTCCTGGGAAGAAAGTGTTCCTTGTACATTTGTTGATGATTAAAGAGAAAAGCAAACTGGGGAAAAAAAAAACCCAACCTGGACTAAAAAAAAACCCACAACCCAAACAATGATGTTATATTTTTAAAAAAAAACATGAACTGGTATAATACCAGTCAGTATCATAGCTAAATTACTCATTTGCTCTTGCACTGTTCTTTACATCCACAAGTTAGGAATTTAGGAGTTTCACCATACTATTAGAATGGCATTCACATCACTTGATTTCAGCCATGTAAATGTTAGCAATTAATCTAAGTTGTCATCTAGGTCCCCTCCATAGTCAGCAGACAGAAATAGGCACATTCAGAGGGGCATTTATCCCACCTGCCATTAAAAAAAAAAATAATTACAAAATACTTTGGTCTAGATGTCTCATTTTTAGATGAAAGTTAGGTGAAGAATTCCACCTTCAGTCACTTGAAACCAGCTAGCCTGGGAGTCCTGAGTTTCTGAAGCTTCTTCCAGCATCTTGATAGACTTGGTGCTGCAAGTAACAGATTGGCATGAAAATATATTATCAAATCCCTGCCCACAACAAATTTGATAATAGGACTGTCCTGTGTAAATGGACATACTCTCATCGTGATGCATGAGGAATTTGTGGCAACAGTACATAACTCAGTAAGTGTTATGGGAATGCTCTCCATAAAGTTCAAGACCTCTAATCTCTCTGCTGGTATGTGGTGCCTGCTGAGTAACAGCCATACAGCTGGAATAATCTTTGTAGAGTTTAGCATGAGGTGAGGTTTGATTGATAATAGATGAGGTGCTCAGTTCTCTTTGAAACCATTATAAATCAGTCAGATATCTGCAAACTGAATAAAAGTCAGGATTAGTAAAGTTTTTTTCAAAGACATTCAGAGGTTGGAGGTATTGCCTTGCTGAAAGTCAGAAGAGGAAATGGGGACTAAACTGTTTTCTTTCCAGTCTCTGATAACTAAAAATAACAATCAAACCTAGGTCTGTAAGAAGAAACGGGCATAGGTGTATTGAAGAGTTAGCCCAAGCTGTTTATACCACTTAGGTCCTGCTGCAGGGCTTCAGGATGAGTCACCTGCTCAGAGCCTTAAGAGGAAAGACACGACTTGGTAATTTCACCTTTATGATTCCAGGGACTGAGCCTATCTGTTTGCTCTCCACTAAGAGTATCACTGTGCCAGTGATGGAAGGAAAGTATTCCTTCTAATGAAAATTATTGTTTGTGATATTTCAGTTAAACTACACCAGTCTAACTGATTCGAGAAAATCACCAAGGATTATGAGAATCTCTCATTTTAAATTAAGCATAGGAAAGGCCAGAAATAAAGCCTTCCCAGTGAGCAACTAGGAAAGAGCTGGTAGCAAGTGTCTATTATTAATGTTATCCAGTGCCTTGCCCTGAAGAGATCCCATTTTCTGTTGCTTCCTCTCTGCCAAGCTTCTACTGCTCAAACTGAAATCTGACATGGCAGGAATCACCCAAAGGGTGTCACAAAGCTTGTCTAGGGAAGGAGAGAGACATGCTTTTGCATCTGTAACCACCTCTTGCTGTTGTGTAGCCCTGGTGGTGACAGAAACAGTGACTTTCTACTTATCACTCTGGCTACAGAAAGCCTGAATTTCTTCTGCAAAGAGACAACAACTTCAGAAGCAGGACTAGACCCAAATGAAACTGTCCAGTTACCAGAAAGCTAAAGCATTTGCTGATGTATTTCTTAGACACAGAAATTGTTTATCATGTAGAAAACTAGCTATTTGGTGTGTTTTTAAAGAAAAATCTATTATCTAGTTTAATTTGGGGCTCAGGAGGATATATGGGATAATGATGAGCCATTGGAAAGCTTCATAAGGAAACCACTGCATGTTCACTCAAAGCACGCTAGTGGGCATCACCAGGACTGGTGTACTGTAAGAGCAAAAAAGCTGATTATGAGGGTCAATACTTAAAGCAGGCTCCAGAAGAGGGCTTTGTCTTGTTTAAATGCATCTACCATGCAGATGCTGGCAGCTGAGCAAGTCATATAGGGCTCAGTATATATTCTGTGGTCAGAAATAGGCACTTTAGAGCAGTGATTCATCTGACCTATTTTACCTGCCTGGTCTAAGAGGAATTGAATTGTGATGTAAGAGTTCCTGTTTCTTTCCAGTAAGATAACCTTAGGGGACTAACTGAGGTGTGGACTAACTCTCTGCATAGTAGACATCTGCATTTAGCTAGATGGATCTGAGATAGTGGGTTTGTGCTGTATGGAGACCTTTGTGGATGGTGAGTGAAATGTTGATGAGAGTATAGCAGGAAGAGAGGTTGCAGCCCAAAATTCGCTAGATTGTGAGTAGTGCCATAGAAAGGAATTCACTCCTACTAAGTGTAAGATGACTACCGTGTGAAGCAAGCAGTAATGTGAGTTTCCATCATGAGATGATTAACTATACAAAAGCTAGTGAAAAAACAAACTACTTTAGAGGGCAGAACAGCAAGAAGTATGAAAAGTGTCTTCCCTTACCTGGCAAGGAGAACTTTTAGAAATTGTATCTCAACTCTGGAAAAAGTTTGGATCATGCCTTTCTCATTTTAATGTCACATTGACAATATGGAAAAATACTATTTCTGCAAATGTGTACACAAAACAAAAATAAAGAAATAGCTTCCTGACTAGAGTTTGAGGGATGAGAATAAATTACAGAAGACTAGTGAATGCAACCAGGACTCCATTTTACTTGCATGTATCTAGAACTCTAGTTGCATTCCTTCATGGAGAAATTATTAACTCCATATCAAGGTGATTTAGCTATATAAGCTTTAGCCTTTATTTTGTTATTTAGCAAGTGGTACAGAAAACATAGTTCAGTGCACTGAGAGCAAATCATGGGTCCTGTGAGAAAAATATGTGGTGATACAGTAATTAAAAACAATCACACTAGATGGTCTTGTGCTAGTTTGAAAAACTACATTAATATTAGCACTTCCTACCTTCAGAGAGCTTTATTTGCCATCTCTACAAAGCATTATTTTAATAAAATTTAAATTATTAAAAAGTATACTAACATCAAGTGTTGGCATGCTTGCAGCCATCCTGATTAACCCTCCTGAGATTTAATCAGGACTTTTCTGCATTAAAAATCTGGTATAGGCAGAGTTGGCAGTAAGAAGACATCCAAGAAATAAATTTTCATCCTTAGAGATCAGACAGAAAAGGGACTCTGTTGTGCCAGGGCCATATTACAATTTTTGTGGGTTTAGCCATATTAAAGTGTAGAAAAAGAATTGACCTCTTTAGATTTTTATTTTAGTGGTACCCCATCAGTTTTAGGAGTTGAAAGGGGAGGAAATTTGTTGTGGAGTTAATTGGTTTTGTACTGGCTTGTATAAAACATGAATTATCTCACTTATGTATATCTTATACTGTTAAAAATTGAACTTTATTCTTTTCCTAAGTTATATTCATAAAGGCCATCAAGGGAAAATGTTAGGGTCCAGGAAAATAAAGATTTAATAGGGCAAATTTTATAATTAAATAGTTACAAACATATATAAAACAAAAACATGTATGTCAAGTGAAATAGATAAGTAAAAGTGTCCCCTCCTCAAAAGAGCTATTGTCAGCTGAAGATATGCTGAAGATGGTGTGCACTGTAGTTACATAATATTTGACGTAATAAAATTTTGCTGGTACAGTGAAAACTGTAACAGAACATTATCCTTCAATAAGGCAGGAGTTAGAAAGCTCATTTTCTGTCAATGTCTCATTAATTTTATCTTTGAGACTCTTCTTTTATTCTCCCTATACACATAGTATTATGCTTAATATCTTAAACAATTAAGAAATTGAATCCAAAGTCAGTTCAAGAGAATTAAATTTAGATTGCTTGGTTTTGAATGTCTAAAAGAAAAAATTCAATACTGAAGAAATTTTTAGAAGGGCTCAACACTGTTAAGCAGTAACTTAAGGACAACCTAGTAGTTAAGGTACAGAACTAGGCATCAGGAGATTTGGATTCACTGTACTGCTCCAGGTTTTCTTTGTGGGCTGATGCAAATCTCCATGTTGTCGATCAGTATAATGGGAACATTATTCTTCCTCTGTCTGCATAGCCTAGGATTCCTGCAAGCTTCTCTTCAGAGGCACATTATTCCCTCAGCTGTGAACACTTTGCAAGAGAAAAGGCTTTGAATGTATTCTTTTTCAGGTCAGGAATGATACTCACGCTTTTGAACAGTACTGTGCACCACAGATATGAATCTGTTTGTAGCTCCTTCTGCCACAGAAATACAAGTACTAATAATAATTAATGATATTAGCACCTTTTAATTGTGCTGTACTTGTAAGATCCTTTGTACCCCTTTGCTCTGGGTTAGGGAATTCCCCATTGTCTGCTCTCACCACAGTAAATAGCACTGTTGAACAATATTAGTATTATTGTTGTAGTTGTTAGCAATTTATTCAAAGAACACCTTATGAGTGCAAATAAAGCAAGCAGGTGGCTGCACTGGGTTTATAGACTACATTAGATATAGCACAGCAAGCCATTCATTGTCATTCAGTGCCTTTCATAGAGATACAAAGCTTTACCCTGTTCTTTTCTTCTCATTTACTTTCTTGTTGCTTTCTTGGAGTCCTGGTGTGTGTGCAACCTTTGCATCCTCCAAACTTAGGGCAAAATACACTTAGCTGAACTTTACTGCAAGATACATAGGAAGTCTCTGGGAAGATGGATGGTGCAAGAAGACCAGTTGGCTTTGCAAATCCCTGAAGAAATGCCCCCTCTTGAAAACATATCAGCATCTTGTATCCATCAAACCTGCAGAGTTTTACTGGAAGAAGTAGAGGCATGTGAAGAGGTCTTAGAATCATAGAATCATAGAATTGTTAATGTTGGAAGAGACTGTTAAGATCATCCAGTCTAACCATTAACCTACCGCCACCAAGTCCACCGCTAGACCATGTCCTCAAGCACCGCATCTACCCATCTTTTAAACACCTCAAGAGATGGGGACTTGTTGGGGAATAGCTAGCAGTACAAGGCCATGATGCTGCAGAGTATCTCTGGCCTGAAGCAAAGTTCTGAGTGAGCGGAACAGTATGTATGTTGTCAGGTCCGCGTGAACTTGTGGCTGAACACTAGATGAAAACAGGAGGCTGAACATCTGTGCCTGGACCCTCAGATAGGTTGTAACCAAGCCATAACAGAAGATACTAACCTACGTAATGCCTAACCAATCACTACTTGCAAAACCAAGATGCTATCCAATCATGTACTGACACTCAAATTGCTGTGATGTGACTAAAAAGTATAAAATCATATGCAGTTCCTTCAAGTAGTTGAGACAATAAAAGGTAGTCACTACCTTCGGTCTCCCAGCGTCTTCTTTTCCGACAGGGACTCAACCACCTCCCTGGGTAGACTGTTCCAATGCTTGATGACTCTTTCAGTAAAGAAGTTTTTCCTAATATCCAANGCTCCAGTGTCTTGATCTCCCCTGTGCTAACACTGGCTGATACAACATCTTGCTGCATCACAAAATGCTGCCAAGCTGTTTTGAGAGGCACCTCTGTCAAAGCAGAGACTATCTGCTGGGAGCAATGGGATTTGGTCCTGACTGAAGCTTTGAGGTGTTTTTACTGTCTATCCACCTACACACACTAAATAAAACAAGTAAGAGTTGAGAAAAGACTGTAAAACAAAGAGAGAGTACAGGAGGTCGCAGAGCAGAGTCCAGGCCCACAGCACTTTATAGAGAAGTCATGGAGTCTCCACAGGAGTCAGAGACACAGGGAGGGAGAAGTTGCTGTAAGCTACTTTCATTACAAGATTGTACACTGGAAATAAAAATGTCACCCTAGAGCGAAGTGTTAACTTGGTTACTCTACAGACAAGTCCAATTGAAAAAGAATTACAGGTTAAAAAGAAAAGAGAAGAACTATTACTAGCTATTAGCAGCTAGTGTTTCTTCAAGGGTAGAAAACGATAAAGGCTGGACAGCTGCCAAAACCCATGGCGAAGCCAAAGCCAGCAGGGAGATTCTGTGTTTCATTAATACACTGGGGCTTGGGCCCCGTGTTTCCACTTTATTTGCTGTACTGAGCAATGAGCAGTGGAATGAAAAATAGGTCACTTGTAGGAGGCTGCTTGGCCCCCTTTGCCAGGTGGTCTGCTGACAGCATCTTGCTCTGTAGGTCAAGTTATATCTGTGTGCTTTTCTTATCAAAATGTCAATAGTTTCTCATTGCCTTTGAGTGTTCCTAGGAAAGTATATACAGACTGCAGGAAATGAAAGTCATGAGATCCAAAGGGCGGAGATAGGTGCTCCTAGGAAAATCCCGAGGTAGAGGCAGGAACCTGAGCAAAAGGACAAACAACTGTTATTTAGTTATTTTTGTATGGCTGCAGCTGGGATTTTGAAAGACAGGAATAGAAGTTTGATGCCTAGTTCCCATTGAGTGTTACAAGACCTGTTCTAATCAGGAAAATTAACAAGTCCCACTGTCAGCGTGGAAAATGCAGAGTTTCCCTTCCGCCATCCTTTATTTTGGCTTCTCGGCTGAACTTAGTTTTGTGAATTC
Source organism: Heliornis fulica (assembly GCA_013399135.1). Taxonomy (NCBI): domain Eukaryota; kingdom Metazoa; phylum Chordata; class Aves; order Gruiformes; family Heliornithidae; genus Heliornis; species Heliornis fulica. Next base: position 7,682 of record VXBZ01001564.1, read on the forward strand.
CCTGTCTCTATCAAGGCAAGATTTGCAAATTTCTTACACACATTTCCCTTCTCATTGGTGCACAGCACTGCTGTCACCTGGGAAAAGACATGCATCTGTGGCAAAATAGTGGTTGCCACCAGTCCATGAAAACTGCCGTGATTTCAGTGGGTCTGGGTTTCATTCCCATGCTCCTACTCCAACTCAGATTTGTTCCCATTTTATGTGTGGGTGTTTTGAATTCTTAGTATCAAAACAGAAGAAGGAAGAGTTCAAGCTTATGCTTTGGATTTATCCTCTGTCCAAACTCATTCTCTCATCAGCGTGGCTATAAGCTGTGTCAAAGACATTGTCTTATCGCTATAACAGGTGTAAGGCAGTGCTGACAGTACTGAACTGTGCCCTTGAACCTGACCCTCTTTCTTACATATTGCAAAAACATTATTAATAATAGTAAGTGGATCTGATGCTTAATTGGTTTTAAATTTTATAATTTTATTTAATGTCAGTGGGCTTAGAAATGGAAATTATCTGTTTGACAGTAAGATTGTGCCTCAACGCTGTATCCAGAGAGCCCACCTCCCACCAATGTGCTGTTGGGTGCAGCTTCCTTGAGGTTGTTTCCTTGGCGCAGCTGGACTGTGTAGAAAAGACATCATCACAACCTCAGGCTCCATTGCGTTCTTCAAGGAAACTCTGAGAGCTGGTTTTCTGAGAGAGTACTGGAGACTGCGTTGTAGTATACTCTCTATAAATGCAGCCTGAATTTGAGGAAAAAAATACATCACATCAGATAAATCAATTGTTTACATAAAATGGGCTTTTTAAAGCAACAGCAAAAAATGTAAGGTGTGCAACAGCAACAGACAGTACTAGCAGCAATAACAAGGTAGTTGCTAATGGGCTGGGATTTAGGCATAGTTTCAAGGTAAATTTGTATTCACATAGATGTGCTGGGATAGATTTTATATGAGAAAGTCGATGAAAAGAAAAATGCAAACTGATCACAGACACTCACTTGCTATTATGCCATATCTGAATTTTATGTGCATGTTTGGTGGCTGAACACTTGGATAGAGACAAATTTGTTTTATTTCTCTCCCTGCAGCTTGTTCATTAAAATTCGGTTTTACTCCAGCAGCCAGCATTGTGCTGCATCCTGACAACTGTGCAAAGGGAAAGTGCCACAACAGACACACGCCAGATGTCCCTTCCAAGCCAGCAAACTATTGCTTCCCCACGTGGAGATATAGTGTTTACCCTTTTCCTGGGGAAATAACATTCTGCAGCAAGACAATAGAATGCAATTTGTTTGCACATGGTTAAACTACACATGTGGTAAACATAACAGCCTGATTTCCCCCTCCATTGTTTTGATTTTTCACAGATGTGAAAGTGCACCAAAATGAAGGCTAGTGATCTGTTTTTCTGGCAGCCATAAAACCTAACTCCTGTTATGCTACCTCCCAGACAGCTTCCGAGTCCCAGAAAGGTGTCTGGCCCTGTGTTCATTCCCACAGTGCCTGGAAGATATGTTTTCACAGAGAGCTGTGCAACTGGCTTGTGCCAACACTGGGCATGTTTCTGTAAATTCTGGGGACACATATCACAGCCTTATCTCCCGGATTAAGTTCAGAAATTCCTCTTGTGCTTTGAAATGCTGGCATTATGTAAAAATTCCTGGATGACTAAAATTAAGCTTCAAGGATGTATCTAAACAAGGACTTAAGGTACCCAAAGTAGATCTTAGATGGAGTTCAGGTACCTGAGTACAAAATAGTCACAACATGGTTACAAAAGCTGCTGTTCAGCTATTTTCCAAGTCTAGCAATTCCCAAGATGCAGAGATGCTTTACATTCACACTCTAGAGCTCCCAGGTGCCTAAAGCTACATTGACCTGTCTCAGAGTTGGCATAAGTGGATATGCCAGTACCTAACTCAGGTCTCAGAAAACCTAACCTTACAATTTAATACTTGAACAAAACAGTTAACTTTCAATGGGTTTGGTGGATTGCAGAACAGAAACTGCTGAGGTGTGAAACACGTTATCAAAATCTTATTGAAGTAAAAAAAAAATAACATCAATTTATTTCCCTGATGAGCCAGCTGGGTGACCATGTAGTAAAAGAAAATCAGATTGGATAGAACCTTCTTCTTAGAAACCGTGCTGGCTGTGACCAATGACTGCATTGTCCTTTAGGTGTTCTTCAATAACTCCCAGTATAATTTTCTCTATAATTTTACCAGGCACTGAGGTGAGATGATTTGCTCTTAGAAAGTGCCAAAATATCTGCAGCTATTGAATTCCAACACCGTTCAGACCATATTGTTAGGCTGTATTAGATTTGATATGCAAAGGGGAAACATGCACAGAAATCCTCTCTGCAGCAAGTTATGCCTGGTTTGCTTTCACATTGACTTGGTGTTTGCTCATTCAGCTTTAGAGAGGTATTTGGGTGTAGTCTCTAATAGGTGAAGGATCAGAACAGGAGGAGATTTTGCGTCAGTATGTGGGTTGTGAATGCAACAAGGGGGTGATTAAATAGACACTGGCAGAAGAAGATAAAGTTAGCAATTATGAGGCCATTTGCAGGAACAGGCTGCCCAGAATAAAATTATTTTGCTTAAACTCAGCAGGTAAAAGTTAAAAAATGCCCTTCAAAGAGGTTTTCCATTGCAACAAGATTGAGTTTTCTTTCCCTTTTATCCAGTGCTGCCAACTAAATGGTTGCAGTTTCCCCTTGCACATATCTTGATGATTATGTTTAATATTATTGCCCCTATTTTCAGGTCTAACAGGGCTCATGTAGAAGGTTAGGCTGGAGAGTGATACTGTCTGTTCATAATGCCAAGGTATCAGGAACAGGGGCCTGTAAATTTTCCTGCACCTTTTCACCTTGGTGTGAGCCCAGGATTAAGAGGCAGCTACCTACTACATGGATTCTTACTGCCCTCCACCATATGTAGGGTGAGGTGGCAGTAACATCATGGCACAATCTGCTTAGTGCCAGTTGTAATGCAAAATCATTAGAAACTGGGCAAAGATCACAGATTTCTTCCCTACAGGGTCCCAGATTCCTGACAGATGACAACTCTTTTCAGCTGTTCCTGACATGATTGATTTCAAAATTCTTTCCTGAGAAGTGAAGACCGAATCCTGTAAACTGTGCACATAAGCCATCCAGCCTCCTACTCTTTGATTTCTTTAGGAAATATACATGCATCATTTTCATATTGCACAAATCATTTTATATTGATCAACAAGAGCTATTGAATATGCATTTATACATACTGAGAGCACCTCAGGTGTAGGGAAAATTATGTTATGAGACATAAATGCATGAATTTCCACTGTGAGGAGACTTATGTGAAAGCTCCGCCTTCTGAAGGCTGTTACCTCTGCAAGAACCTTGTTCTCCTTGCAGACTTCCGCTGAGATTAAAACATGAGATATTTTTGTAGCTTTCAGGAGCTCCAGATTCTGTAAGGTTTTCTTATTTAAAGAAAACACCTGAAAGATTTCTGTTCTGTTTAGGAGTTCACATAGTTGGCTGACATATCATAAAGTGGTCTTTATATGCTTCCCTTTTCAACCAAGTCCATCCCTCAGAATAATGAGAGACTGACATGTAACAGGCATATCCCTGAAACTGGTCTCAACTAAATATAATAGTAACTGGTGTAATTAGAATCATCTTGTCTCTTGTTCCAGGGCTGTAGCATTTTATCAGTGTTTTTTTACACCCTGACACACTGTACTTTAGGGTCTAGCCTCAGACCAATAACACAATTTCTATAGGATTCTCCATAGAGACACATTCACCAATAAATCTAGAACTTCATGCTTACAGTCAAACCTTGATGCATCAAGCCTGGACACTAGATCTGGAAGCTTTAACTTCTACTGCGAGGAGGTTGACAAAACTAAGCTGGAGCTAAGCAGAAGATAGGAAGACTCAGTTTTACTCAGTTTTGAGGAGATACCACAATTTAGCTTTATCTCTTGCACAAGTGAAAGGGTGAGAGGATTTTGATTACATATTTTTGTAAGGAAAAAAATCATTCAACATCTACACTTGGCAGATACGAGACCGTAGAGCTGATAACACTGATCCAGGAAAAAATGTGTGGACACCTGTAAGGTCTGTTCATGCTGATATTTCTTTAGTAGAGTTGCCATAGTGTGTAGGCACACACACCATGACATAATATCCACATAATAGCTCAAAGACTGAGAAGAACAGTCCAACATGTAGTTAGAGGACCCATGTGGTCCAAGGAGTATTTTGCACACAGAAGTGAGGTATTTTATAGTTATTCCAAATAAACAGTGCAGTAGGTGTGAGTGCATATTTTTTTCCTGTGGGAACAAGTCCAAAGATATTTCATACATTCTGACAAAATACACAAAAGAACAAATGGTTCAATCTTTTCTACTAAATACAGATTGAGGCATATAATTAGTAATCTAGAGAGGATGATTGTAAGTGAACTGGCAAGAAAAGTTACACTGTTATCACAGATGAAGTTGTAATATTTCATTATCATTTCATGATGTGTGAATTAATTGATATTTATTCACCTAGGTGCATTGGAAATAGTGGTGCTTCTTATGATAATTACACCTATTTTTCAATCTAGGGAAGAAAAAACCTGCTTTAAATACTATGAGTTATGAGACAGACCTTCAAAGAGCAGCATAACTGCTCATACCTACAAAAATACTGCACTTATGTGCATCTTTTATATATTCACGGTTCCAGTAACTATGCCTATGTACATATGTGCAGTGTTTATGTCACATAATGATACATGTGGGAATGTGAACATACATCTTGGGGGAAAAAAAAAAGTGTTCCTAACTGTTCTTTTTATTAGAAAGAATTAATCTACCTACTAGTGGAATACACTCACCGCTCCAGTGAAATGGAAAGAGTGATTTGGCATCTATAAATCCTAAACAGGATGGAAAAACATACCTCTTTGTGTGGGTTTCTATCTAAGGATTAGGTTGCTGGATCACACAAGTATATCAGTCCTGGGGTCTGAATTATTAAAGTCTTAATCACTGGAAGAAGGTGGCAGGTTGAGCAAAGCTCTGAAGCTCCGTGTGCTTGTCAGCTGTTTTGTGAAGCCCCAATCAGATGGACAAGGGCAACAGACAGAAGTATCGAGAAAATATTTGAGCAGACTTTTCCCTGCACACAATTATGACAGTGAAAAGAGATGGAATCAATGTTGTGCTTTCTTTGCTTCCTGATGCTAGAAGGTACTCCTGAATCTGTTGTGAAATCCCAGATACATTAGAAAACATTAGGAGGCTTAGAAAGGGAGTTACTACATGGTCAACCAGAACCAAGGTGAACAAAGAATTTGAAGAGAGGAAGCCAAATTAAAGAAACAGGTTTTTGGAAGTGTTAGAGGTAAAATGAGTGGCACCGGATATCCTGAAAGTGTATCAGAGTAGAAAGATTGTAGCCACTACAAAGAAAATAGCCAAGAGTTGAATACATAAAGAAATATTCAATTGCTCATGAGTTTCAAGTGAAAACTGCAGAGGCTGTCTCTGCAGATTCAGCTGGTCAAATGGAGCTGGGAAATGTATGACAGAAACACCATGAGTTTGGCTTTCAGGGCCACCTGCAGGTGCTAAAGCTGGATCCAAGAAGGTCCCTTCAGTCCAAGACTACAACACTAAAAGGAATGGAAAGAACAGCTTGTAAAGGAGGCTAGACAATTACAAACTGCTGTCTCCTTGGAGCCATCGCATGACATCTTTCTGAGAAGGCATTTTGAGGTTGTCAGAAGAATTTCCGCTAGTGAAACTGCATATTGGTAGAAATGGCACTTCTGTACGCAACACATGGCAAGTTTGGAGGGGACTGGTAGTAAAGCAATTCAATGATCTATCCTTGAAGACTCTCAAATTGAATAGCTACATAGGTATATGTTGTCAGCTATAAAGCAACGATGCCATAGTAAGGATACAAGAAAACTGCAGTGTCCATTGCAGTATGGAAGAACCTTTAAGCCTTTCTGTGACGAAAGAGGTTGGATTACAAAATCAAAACTATCAAGAGTTTGAAGGTCTGGAGAGGACAAGAACAGAACAAATAGTATTCATTTAATGTCAAATCAACACAAGAAAGCCAAAATTAATCAAGCCCTCAAGGGACAGAATGAGAAGAGTTTCTTTATCCATCAATATCGTGATTCTGCGTAATAATCAGGAAGAATTTAAATGGTTTATTTAGGACCATATACTTAGTTTAGTTGCTGGTACTAAAAGTCTGTAAGACACAAATGACTGGAGTATTTAAGCTACAGTTTGTGTTTTATGTGGGAAAGGTGTTGTGGGAAAAATTCAAGGCAAATTATCATGACCTCTCCCTAACTTCCTGATAATTTAGAGTAAATGATCTTGAATATCTATAGAGCAAATTTCAAAACCATTAAACGGAGTAATAGTTTGTGTCTATAGATCACTAGATCACACTATGGAACAGCCGAAGGAGATCTTTAATATTCTCTCTGTAATGTGTGTGAAGCAAAAATGTGTGCTGTGGTGGGGGACATCTATTTCACTCAGATGAGATAAATTGTCAACTTTGACGTTGCTGGTTTGTCCTTGGAAAATTTGAATTTCAAAGTTGAATATTCTGAAATTCAAAAAGCAAGATAAAAATACAATAATTATGTATTTTGAAGATGGGGCACACTGAGTGCTAAGTAACTGACTTTGTTGCATTTGTTCTGTGTAAACAGAACAAGCCCCATGTATTTGCTATCTTATTGGACCAATTTGCTACATGGAAAATATAAGCTTGATCAGCTTGATTTCGTCACAGCCTGTAAGAACCTATGTGGGGAAGAAAGCTTTTCAAATAGAGTCCATCATTGTGCCAGACAAATCAGTATGAAGCCCCTTACCTACCAGATAGACAGATTCAGACTAGAAAAAAGAATAAAGTTTTACCCATAAACCAATAGTTAGAACAATTTACCAGAAGTTGTTATTGGAGTTTCAATGGGTGTGAGTAGTGTGGTGGTATCAGTGACTGTCTGATTTTTTTCTAAAGGATGTCCATCATTTAATCCATAACTAGTGGGTCTGAATGAGGAATTAATGCAGGAAAAATCCCATGGGCTACATTATGCAGGGAACTGGGTCAAATTATTACAGTATTGTAATGCTGGTATCTGTAAAATTTAGGCAGCAAAACCATCAGACCCTGCAGGGTTACTACAACTGAGTTCTCCTTTACTTAGAGTCTTTTTTATTTTGGAGCACTAGATTCCCTGAAGGGCTTAGAAAACAGCTGTACAAGACCTCAGAGGTTTTTTGTTTTCTTTTAATTAGAATTTGTGCAACTTTGGACAACTAATGTATAAATATTTATAAATTTATGATGTTGGATAATATACTTTTTTTTACAGAGGTCCTACTTTTTACTTTCATCTTTTCCTTGGTTTCTGCACTCATTAGCTTTAAGTGCAGTTTTGTGTGGCAGAGTAGAGATGTATGATTCATTGTTTGTAGGCAGGTGGTACTTTGTATGGGTATTGACTACAGAGCCTTGCATTTAGATCCATGTATGTTGATTTGATTGATGATGGTGATTTTAGCTTCTCTTTAAAACAAAATGTACTTGTTATTCAAAAAGAAGCATTTTCTCAGATGCTTCAAACAGGGCTACTGCCAATAAAGGTATGCATATATTTTTCTCTCAGCTCGACTGAGGAAGCTTCTCTTTTGGGACCTGCAGGATCCTACTTTGTGCCTCTGTGTCATGGGACACACTGAATGCTCCCTGTCCTACTGACCCTACTGTGACCTTACCTTCTCATTTGCTTAGGAGACAGACTTCTGTTGACATAAACAACTAAAAAATGTCCAAAATAACTTTGGAACAAAGTAAATGTGCCCTTTGTGAAAGCATGTGAATTGCCATGGAGAAAAGCAACAAAGTCAGTCCCTTAACTGGACTTGCAATATGCCCTGGATCTAACTGAGGCATGTGGCCTCAGAGCAAGTCTGTCTCCTGAAGAAAGGGAAGAGGCTTGCTGACAGTTTATTGTCTCTGTGTGTCCATATTCCTCAAAAACTTCGTAATCCTGTGGTTGGTATTCTTCCTTTGAATGTGTTAGTATGATGGTGACCAAGTTAAAGTTGTTACTGTGGTAGCATTAATGCAGGGTCTTATCCAAGAGTCTGTTTGAGATCCATGAGTAGTTCTCTCTTCTTGAAACTAGATGACTTCTCTAGGTTATTTAGTTGTTGAGCAAGAAGCACTGTTACCTGTGCTGTAGCTCATTGCTGACATAAACTGTAGTATTGGTTATCAATTCAAACCACTTAATGCATAAGATATTGAAGAGGGCATATACATAGGTACCTTTTTGTTTACTGGGTAGATGTTCATCTTTCATATCCACTTGCTGCTCAAAATGGAATGATGTTTGAGTTGAAGCTCGAGAGCTGCAGATGTATGATTATAATATCCTATCTAAGTAGATAAATGCAGCCAACATCTTGACAGCTTGCATCTCTATTCTGCTGTCCCTGTTATCTTGCATGCTCTACCTATGTATATAAATAATTCCTAAAACAGGGATAAGTACATCAGGTAGTCATCAAACCCCATGCACCTATGAAAGGAAAGGTCAAGATTATAAAAATCCTTCTGATAGACTTCTGTCTAACATATATATTTATTAAACTTGTTTGTAAAAATAAAAATAAAAGCTCAAGTGATAGGCCAGTGTCTCAAACTGTTGCAGTTGTTAACTACCCTTTGTGTCAGAAAGTTGTTCTTAACATCAAAGTTGAACTTTCTTTGCTTCGGAGACTATTGCAGGGAATTACTCTGAAATGGGATGGGCTGTTCACCAGGAATGTAAGGAATGGATTTTTCTCTCTGTGCAGGGTTATTTTATCTATTTTAACATTACTGCACTTCTCTCAGTTTCTTCTAGACTTGACAGTCTCATTTCTTATATCCCTTCCTCATTGGTCATACTTCAGTTTTATCTCGTTGCTTTCCTCTTTCTTTCTTGGACCTTAAGGCCTAATAGTGGACACAGTATTCCAGCTATGGCTTTATCAGTGCTGAGTAGGATAGAAAGATGCATTCCTGTGCCATGTGTCCTTGAGTACCTTACACATCCCCAAATATATTATTTTTTTAATGACAAGGTGGCTTTTTGGGCTTGTGACTTACAGTTCTTGCCAGATTTTCCTCTCCCAAACTGCTTCCTCACCAGTTGTTCTTCATTCTGTATTTGTGCAGTTCATAATTTTTTATAAAATACAGAACTTTGTACTTGTCTTTATTGATTCAAATACCATTTTTTCAGAACATGTCTTCAATTCATCAAGATAATTTTGCACTTTAATCCTGTTCTTCAATCTCATTACAGCCTGGCCAGTTCTGGATCATCTGCAGATTTAATAAGCTTGTATTCTACTCCTTCATCCAAACCATAAGTGAAAATATTGGCTAGAGTGAGGTTAAACTGCATGAAATATACATCCTTCTATTCTGACATTAAACTATAAACAGTTTTGTATCCACCCTGTAGCAGTTTGACTAAGATTTTTGACTTGCTTATGAAGATTTTATGTGAAGCTGTATCAAAAAGATATATCACTTCTGTGGTGTCTTCTTTATCCCTCTGACCTGTTGAAACAGCTTGACATTATTTCTTCTTGCCAGACGCAAGCAGACCAGGATTCCTCAGCCTGAAAAAAAAGATCACTAAAGTTGATAAAATTCTGGAAGATGGGAAGAAAGCATAAAGCAAATGATTGTTCACTGTCTCTTATAGGGCAGATAAATGTCTTCTACTGGGGTTTTCCATCCTCAGCTAGCTTACACAGCTCTCCTAGCTGCATTTTTATGCCTTCATGTCTGGCACTACTACTGCTCTTTTTTCCTCTCTCTGCAGGACCATCACTGAGGTAATAATTTTCTTTATGGGTATCTATTGCAGACAAATAGATTTTTGTATACCTCAAAGGATTAATGAAATAATACAGTTTTTCTTCATTCCAATTGCAAGAAATATACTCCAGAAGTAAGAGTTATTTATTTACAACAGGGGTTTCTTACCAACCAGGTTTGTGATATTTACCAGGCACTAAAGAACTATTTTCAGATCTGTACCATCTCTGTTTGAAGAGATTTGTTCAGGTTCCCTTCAAGGCTACATAGCCTAGATAAAGACTAGACAAGCAGTAGGTATGAACAAGCTACAGGCAGTGTCTGATTTGAATCAAGAAGTGAATATTAGAGAGGAAATATATCTCATCAGTAGGGAAAAAGTGTGGAGGCAGAGGGGGATGAAGGCTTTCTGCATCTCAGGATCATCAGAGCAAAGGGAAAAAAACCCCATCTATATAGATTTTAAATATTTTCATTGACTACTGATGGAAAGTTTATTGAAAGAGTAAGCACAAGTTCATGTGTTGGTGAGAAAAACAGACCAGTTGCATATGTTTCTGTCCTGTTCAAAAGAATCAAGGGAAATCACTCTTAAGAGCAATCCTTTCTAAAAAAGAAGGCTGATGGGAATGAGGATGTCACCAAAGATGATGTTTAAAGTGCAGTTTCACTTTGTCTTTCATGCTTGCAAAGTTTCCTACTGGACTGAGGCAAGAGAACTGTTCCATGGTCTGCCACTCAGCAGCCTCATGGTACTGCGCTAATCCTCTCTGCTGTTCCCTCTTTCACCAGACAAGCTTTGCCTCTTTTGCTTTGACACTGTAAATAACAACTTTTAGGGAGAATATCATGTGCTTTGTGCTGTGTGAACACATAGTACACAATGATGGCCGAGCTCAACTAGGGCTTCTAGGTGCTACGGAAAGCAAGAAGATAGAAAGCACAGATAAAGTATCACCTTCATGACTAATTAATATGCCGCTATTAAGAGTCTTTTCCATTTTGGTTTGTAATCCACTGCTGTATTCATGCTTTAACGTTAGTCTTGAGTATAGAAAGCTTTGTAGGAAAATGAGATATTATATTCTCTTCTCTTTGTTGTTAACTCTTAATCAGGAGTCATAGTGAAACAGAAAAACCTCTCTGAAACATTCTGGAAAAAAAAGCACTTATTTTCTAAAACATTTTTAATTGAGTAAAGTTGATTATACTAATCAATAAATTAATAGAGATAATTTTCTTACAGTCTACCAAAGTCATTATTTAGATTATTACTTTATGGTTTTTTTGGTAAGAATTTTGATACCTTGTTATTCTGAAATATTTGGGTAAACTGAGATCAAGACTGATAGCTCTTTCTTTAGTGTCGGTCTCATATTCTCATTAGATTCTTGTTACCTATGCCATGTCAACAGTATTCTAATTTATCTGTTTTTCTGTTCTCTGGTAATGAATTAACAATGATGGGAACCATAGCAACTGAAGCAAAAACTTCATTAAGCAAGAACAATTTTTCAGTTTACACTGTACAATGTGAAATTGCTTTCAGTAACAAAGTCTTCCACAGAATGATCCTAAATAGAACAAAGAGCATTTAAGCTGAACCCTGCTACAGAGGAGTCTGTATTTCAAACTGTGAGATGACTCGGTTTCCACCTTAAGAATAATCGTCAAAGATATCCACCAAGTATCAAAAACCACTCAGAAACTTCATAGTTTTCAAGACATCATTTGGAAGCATTCACCGTGATTGATCCTGAAATGTTATTGTAAGCCAACAAAAATAGTTAACATCAACAGAGCTTTGTTTTAAAGAAAGGTTTCCAAGCTGAAGTAAAAGAAAAAGAGGGTAGATTTAGATTAGATGTTAGGAAGAAATTCTTTACTATAAGGGTCGTGAGGCCCTGGCACAGGTTTCCCAAAGAAGCTATGGCTGCCCCTTCCCTGTCAGTGTTCAAGGCCAGGTTGGATGGAGCTTTGGGCAATCTGGGCTAGTGGAGGGTGTCCCTAGCCATGGCAGGGGAGTTGGAATGAGATGATCTTTGAGGTCCCTTCTGACCCAAATCATTCCATTCTTTGATTCTATGAAATGCAGTTGGAATGAACTGTCTATAGCATAGATGGCTGCTGCTGCTGATAAAGCATCTGTTCTATCACCCTGTGTTTTTGATGTTGCCAATAATTTTGGTTTTATAATAAAATATAGGCATGGATGTAAGACATAATGTCCTAGAATATCTAGGATTTGATGACCATTTAGCCCTTCTAAATGAAATCTCACTCAACATGTAAGGATGGAGGCCTACGTACTCTTGCAAAAAGGCTGAAGTTAACAACTGGCTGTGACAAAACAACATTAATGACATCTACAGCAATTTGCCATTCCAGAACTACTTCAGAAGATAAAAGAACTCAAAAGAGTAGATAGTGGCCAGAAAGATCAGCTGTTCAAAGATTTCTGTAAGAACAAGCTAGATCATCTGAAGCTCATGGACCAATAGAAGGGCAATTCAATTACCCCATTGTTTAATGAAAATGGAGGGCAAGAAATGACCAGCAAGTTCTTTGAGTTTATTGTGAACATTTCTTTTTACATGTGAAATACAAGGAAAGCATCCTTTTCTAGCTAATAAATCAGCACTGATTAAGAACATGAGTGACAAAACAGCTTAGTGAGAGTGACCATAAATTGGAGAGCTTGTCATGCTTAGGAAAGAGGCAAGAGGGTATCACCTCCCTTCATGAGGAAGGGGAATTTGAGCATTTGAGGAAAACTGACTTCAGTAAACTGAGATTTGGTAGATATTCACTCATGAGAACCGTCATAGGTGCACATGGCACAACATCAGTTATGAAGAGACAAAGACACAGAAAACACAAGAAAATTTCCTGAGTAGTGACTAGATAAAGCCCAGAAAGTATCTCTGTAGCTTGACAGGGAGGGATAATGAAGGACATTGAGAATTTAATTGGTAAAAATGTTGTATATGCTTATCATGCAACAAACAATTTCTAAGCAGGGGGAAAATGTTGGGTAAAAAAGCATAGGAAAATGTAGTGTTCAGAGGCATAACACTGATCATTGATCATTTCTTACAATGATCTTAGGCTGATAAAACAGGCAGTAGAAAATCATCGTAGAGGGAGAATATGGGACTTTACACATTTTTATGTCAGTGCAGAGGCGCAAATGTTTGGTTTAAAGTAGTAGAAGGCATAAAAAAAAACATTGGAAAGTGTATTTTTTACACAGATGTTGAGCATATATAGCAAACTAGAATGATTTAACTTAATTCCAGTATTTAGACATGGGTAACATTTAATGAAAATTTAACAGTAAAGAATATGTTTCAAATTTTTGCCAAGGTCTTTATAGCAAAACTGTATTGGGTGTGAGGCCTCACGATGTCAAAATGCGCAGTATACTTTATCAAGAAGACATCGATACAAAACCTGAGTGTAGACTCCGGAGCTTGCAAAGGTAAATTTGAGATTTTGTTGATGAATTAAATCCCATGAAGTTCAGGAAGATAACTGCAAATTATGAATTTTGAGAAAGCTACTTTCCACATTTGAAAAGCCTGAATTAGAACTGGATGTTGTTAACAGTACAATGCATGGGGAGAAGGCAGGTTTTCTGGGGAGGTGTTAAGCAAACCAAAATATCATATTTGACCTGGCTGGTCAAATGTGGTTGATTTAGCTGTTGTATTGGAGCCAACAGGATGTAAAAATATTGAGAGAAGCCTGCATCCTCTACAAAAAGCAATGAAAGAAGTGTCTGTGACAGTGAGAGTTAGGAAACAAGCTGAAGGTTTTCTTTGGACCTAGAAGTTTTCCATGTTGGCTTCAGGCTTACATTTTTTTATCCCTTCAGCCAGAAAATGTCTCTTGCCAGATAACCTTCTCAAGCAGAAAAAGCTATTTGGTGGCTGCTGTTTACCTGCTGTAATCATTTAGCATGCATTTGCAAGTTTTTGCTGTTGGAATATCAGCAGCTCCCCTACTTTCAGTCTTCATTGTTAAAGGTAGACCTTGTGAATTTAGCTACCAGTTTTGTTCTGCCATAGATGCATTATAAATTTTATCAAAAAACACTCACCCTCAGATTAGGTTTTCCTGCTCTTAGTTAAGAGCTACCTTTAAGAGCTACTAGGAAATAGCTGATTTACTCAGAATGTACAATCTCTGTGAACATGACTGGGAGACTGTGGTACAACCTGACCTTTCTGGCGTCTTGAAGATCTTTTTGGGTAAAGATAATGAAATTTCTCAAGGCGAGCAAGCAAATTTATAGCCATGATTTTACATGCCCGAGCCTGTCTGAAGTTAAAACTAAGCGATGCAACCCTGGACACCTTGTAATGTATTCCAAAAACCCTGACTTTCTCCTGTGCAACTTCTAGAGTTACTAGGTGCTATGAGGGCTGCTTTTTACTGTGCCTTCCGTCTCACACACCTATCTGGTGGGAGAGTACCGTAAACTTGAGGTACTTCTGGAACCAAATGTGATTATAAAAGTGAACAACGGTCTGCAAAGTTTCAAGTTTCTTTCAAAGGGCTAGCCGAGAACATCAAAGTAGATAGATCTTCAATGAATTCAGGAAAGGTCAGGGTTTCCTGCTTAGTGAACAAACACAATACCGTTTATCTCTGTGAGAAAGAAGGTATTCATTTATGATGGCATTGTCTGTTTGAAGTTTCTGCCAAATTGTTCATGAGTTCCTTAGTGGTAAAATTCAGGTAGGAACTAAAAATGTTTGATAATGACCTCATGAATAATTGCTACGTCTTATTTGACTATGACTTTTTTTAGCTGCTTTCCAGGACTTCCCGCAAATGTTTTGATATGTCTGGGAGGTATGTACGAGAAAGTTTTTGGAAGGATTATTTTCTCAGAACTGCTTTCATGTTGTTCATATGCATCCAGACATATGAAATTTGTTACAGCTGTTAGAGGAGTAGTGTATGAACCTTCACACAGCTTTCATAATACCTGTTAACTCCTCACACTGTTTATGGAGAGTATCTGACAAGATATATTCTGCCAGATCAGAACATCAGCCTGCATGAAAATTGAAGGTGTTATTGCATCTAGAGACACTAGTGAAAATACCTGGTTTGAAAACCTGAAAGCTTTACTTTATTGCTTAGACCCTCTGCAGGAGTGCTGTAGAGAAATAATCCCTCAACAGCCAGCATCAGGAACAGAAGACTGCTGATGGAAACTTAAAGGACTTTTCTAACATGTATCCATTTTCAGGCACTTTTGAAGGTGAAATAACTACAGGAGACTTTTCTCTACAGAAGAAATAAAGTTAGAAAATATGAACTTAATCTTCTTTTTGCCCGGAAATATGTTATTGGGCATTGCAAGCACTAGTAACTTTGGCTTAAGGAACCATTTTCAAATGGCATTTTCTTGGTTTATGGAGGGCTTTCTGGAAGACAATTGTTTCCACTCAATGTATGAAATGGGATTAATTGTAAGTGACTTTGACGGATGCTGCTTCTGAAAGCAATGAAATTCATAAAGGCCTTAGTCCATTGTGTATGAGTATCATATCCATAGATCAAGACATATATAACCTGGACAGAAAAAAGCCAGCTGCTCAAGCTAAGCTCAGAGTGCATAGGGCTTTTAAAAATCCTTAGAAATGAGGTGGAAATCACAACCCTGGTCAGCAAGTGAACCTATAAATCTTGAGTTCTCATCAGAAGCTTCAGAAGGTGATACCAATGAGTCAGATAGATAGCTTTTCTGCACCAGCATTGAGACTTTTAAGACTTAAGAATTGAGCTATTCCCTCCAGGCTGACTAGCAGCTAAGGCTTTGAAAAAATCAACAATAGAATATCAAAAGAGAGAACTTCTTTGTTGGCAACACCTGGGTGCCATGGCTTGGTTGAGACATGAGAATCTGCTTCTTTCACAGCTCTGTACAACAGTCCTTAAATGTGCCTTGGCATTTGACTCCTGGCTATTTAATTAGTGACCATCTCACAAAAAAGCTCTTGGTCGCTTAAGAGAAAGTTTTTTGTGTCTTTCTTACAACACAGAACTGGGCGAACAGCCAAATAAAAGAAACAAATTAATTTCACAAATAATTAAATAAAGCAAACAGGGCTTTTAAAAATAAAACCTCATTTGCAAGAACCAGCAAATAGGATGGTTAATTCTTGCTGTCCCTGTGATAACAGAGCTTCTGACCAGCCAGTGGTGGAGCATGGGGAATGGAGGACACCCAGCCTGCCTGGAACCCAGCCACCAGTAGAGGAAAATAACTGGAGCCATGGACACTCTTACCTCTGGGACCCTGAAACAGAGAACAGTCTGCAAAGAATGGCTGTAACTGAATGCATGAAAACCAAACTTTTCATCTCTGTGGTTTGCAAATATCTGATATATGTGAGGCAGGATGATCCACAGAAAGGAAAAATGAGTTTCTCTCTACAGAGGGGGAAAGACACAAGAACTGACAAACATAAGGAATGCCAAACAACTGCAGTTCTGTTGCAGCCTCAAAAGGGTCAGCTGTCTGGGAAGTAGTTGCAGGGAACATATCAAAGTAGATAGCTTTTATCATCAGAGTCCATTTGGTGTGCCTCTGTAGTATCGGAACTTTCATGTTGTCAGATGACACATCGCTCTTTCTCTGTCTGTAATGTTGACCAAATAGGCATGCATGGGCACTGAATAGTGCTGAGCTTTTAGTGGACATACTTCTGTTAAGTTCCTAGAACTCATAGTGATCAGTAAAATCATTTTTTCAAGAGATTGAAGTTCACTCTTATTCATCTCTGTTACTTATTCTGGGTTTATATGTAATGGGCAGCTTCAGAGCTGCCATCAGATTTTAGATTTTATCCTTTAATATCCATAAAGGACTACAAAATTAATACAATAATGTAAAGCGGAAGGAGTATTTACCAAAAGTCTTCAAACCCATAATTTTTCAGAAATACAGTGAAGATCGAGTGTCACTAAGTGCTATCATGAAGGACTGGATTCCATAACCCTTTTCATAAACTTATTAAGCTCCATTATGAAACAGTAAGGTCTTCTCTCCCACTGGTACAGAACAGCAGTGCAACCGTGGTTATAGTCTCTTCTTCAAATCCAGAAACGTTTTCTGCATCACCAGACCTTTTAACTGTTTCAAGAGCATTTTTAGCCAAACTGTAAGGATGACAGGACATGTCCTAGAAACCCCTTTTCGCTTATTGTAGTTTTAAATCATCTTTCCTGGATTTGGCTGACAAAAACGCTGGATAATAAACTAGAGAAGGTCTTAAAGTGTGGTACAGCAGTGCTGGTACTTGTATCTCTTTTCATGTCCGTGATAGTCAATACAGTATTTGCCTTTCAACAAAACTTTTTTTGTTCTCCAGAGGCACTGGAACTTTCCTTCTTTGTGTCTAGCAGCCTGTCTCTTTTAAATCCCTGTTTCTTACCATTCATGTTCATTGATTCACAGTCTTTGTGCAGGAGGCCAGTGTAAAGCTGTGCAGCGAGGGTGTCGTCATTGTAATTGAACATCGATTATTTAAAAAACACAGTTGTTACTTTGGTTGATGAGGCTGCCTCTTAGACTGACATCCACTCTGAGAACAGAAACTTCGGGTAATTTACCAGACCCTTTTAATATCCTGTCTCAGGATTGGTTTAACCTTTTGTAGACATGCAATACTATAGTAAGGTTGCCACACTCAGTGCTTTACTGACTGATATAGACAATGCCTTGATGATTAGATATCTGAATACTGGCCTGCAATGGGAAACATGTAAAAAACCCCACAAATTGGCTTTTGTACTGGAAAAAAAATAATTGATTGGCTGTGCTGGAAGTAACATATTTTTATTTCATTTTATTTAATTTCACTTTTTTTTTTTTTTACCAGAGAAAACTTTCTCCCTTTCTATTACCCATTATCTTGATCTTCCACTCATGCTGACAGAGATATGATACAAATGATTCTGAGCTTCACAAGGATAAAAACCAGCAGGGATTATTAAGGTCTTTCTGAGCTGGAAAATGCTATGCTTCACCACCTGGTTAATAAATATTTATTTTCTTTCTAATTTTGTGAGTGAGTGAGACCCCATCATGTTTATTTGAGCAGACAACATTATGGCTCAAAGACACATTTCCACAGGAGAATACGTTAAAGAGTGTGTGTCACCTTTTGGATGCAACTGAGATTTTTTAGGAGTGAAACATGTCTTTTTTTCATCAGCCAAAAAGTACAGAAAAATTTTGAACAGAAAACAAATCACATCTTGACTTTTAGACCAAGATTCTCTACAATCCAGAACAAAATAAAGGACCCAAGGGTCTTCTTTCAGATGAGGATGCACATTGGCAGGAAAGCTGAATATGCAACAAGTATTTTTCCACAGTAGTGATGAAAAGCATGTCTTTTGAGTGGTGAATGATCTGTGTAACATGCTTTGGCCTTGGCCCTGAAACACAGGACAGCTCTGAAGTATCTGTAGCCTTGAAAGCTAGTTACAACATGTTCACACAATCAGTTGTTTTCTTGTGTTGCTGAAGGGAAGTCAGAAGGGAAATTATTATTTTAACCACTGTATTAAAAAAAATTAAGAAAATGTCACGGGATGTGGAAATGATGCTGCTGTAGCCTGGAGGCATTCATCTCAGCAAAGGCTGGATACAAATAGTGGGGGAAGGAAAAGCCACAACAATCCCATTATAATCAGTACTGCTGAGCAACTTCAATACAGAAGTTGTTGCCGGATTCACCATAATAAATGAATTAGTTGTGTACTCTGCCTGGAAAAAGCTGGGTGGGGATATATGTGCATCACATCAGTAAAATGAAATAAAGGCCTAATCTTCAAGATATTTCACTGACAGATCTTTTAGAGTTACAAATGATAGAGAGTGATAGGTGAAATTTTGTATTGATAACTGCAGCTGTAAATCCACGGATGCAAAATTATTAGCAGCTACTCAGACTTCTATTGATAGGGATGTAAAAATAGACCATTTTCAGCTGTTGTGTACTGCTAGCTGTTTCCGATGGGCAAAGTGCTGAATCTGCTCTGCGGTGTTTTCTTATTTGTGATCTGGAATTATATAGTGCAGTCACACTGACATTTAATAATGGTCTTATTATTGTCCTGAAATACTTGCTCACCATCTGCAAAGCAACTTTTATTCGCCCTCGCATGCTGTATGGCTTCCCTTAGATGAAACGGTTTTTATGCTTGACAAACATTCCAGTTAGTATCCCAGGTAAAATGATGTGCTTAGAGTTGAAACCCATCAAAATGAAGGTTAATCTACATCGAAAGATGAACTGTCATTCAAGCAAGGCTGCAGGAGTCTCAGCAGCCAACAGAAGAGATGGTCCTTTTGAGTTGGTTTGTTGGTTTGTTTGTTCTTTTTTCTCCCTAAGAATTATGTTCAGTCAAGTTATGGTACAGACACTTCTTTCCTGGTGGTATAAAACAAGCTGCTGCAACACGCTACAGACTTGTTTTTAAGAAAACAAACTGATTCCCATGCTAGTCAGAGAAAGCTCGGTTAGATTATAGTCTGGACCCTGGAAAACTTGCTCAGAGGTCACAAATCTTAGAGCGAACAAAGAAAAGGCTGGTACTACAAGGGAGGAAATTGGCAGATGGAAGCCAAAAGAACTGCTAGCTGAAGCCTAGTCATTTGTCCCTGCCGAGTTGTGTATGAGAAGAGGTGCTTTCTTTTGTCTACCACTACTTTTTTTGTTTGTTTTAGGGCTTATTATAGGAAAAAAAGCAAGTGTGATGAGAAAATGCTGACTATGGCACAGATGAAGTATCTGTAAAAGGGGCAAATTCACTGCCAATGTAATTCAACATAACTGCAAGTGATGGAGCTAACCCAGGGGTGAATATGACACCCTGTGCTTTTCATCTCTTTTGGTACATACTCATTAAACAGAGAAGCTTGCATTAGCCCATTAGTGTGTGCTATATTTTTAATCCACTGCATTTATTTTGGTGTAAAACTATTAATTATTAGGGCTGGGGGAAGGGGGAGCATTCATTCTCTTAAAAAAATCATTTTCTCTGGATACACATACATTTCCAGGCTTTCCTTTCTGTAAACATTCAGTCTGTTTCTCTTGGACTACATCCATCCTGAGGGAGTACAGAAGGACCCTCTGCCCACACGGCAGTAGGTGGGTGCTCATACCGATCCTGCCCTAAACTAGCTAAGCCCTATGTCTGCCCTTTCACAGGGTTCATCTGTTCAGACTCAGTGTTGCTCTGATATGTCTACATAGAAACAGGATCACACCACGTAAAAAACATACACTGACTTGTATGCACTTGCTTGTTACTACAGGGTCTGTGCATCTGCCAGGCAGGGTCACGAGTACCAGCAGCACTTCTTGCATGTAGCATTAATGTGAAGCCTCCAGTTTAATCACAGACACATCACTGTTCGTGAAGTAAAACAGGGATGGAGCATCTGTGGCTTTTCTCTGCATCTTTGCCATTTCAATTAATTCTTCGACAGCCATCCCATAATAACACCCTTTCTCTGCTTCTTAGTCTATCTGGTAACAACCCTTCAATGAAGTTTTATAGCATCAGATTGCAGGAGGGATACAAATATCCTTCCCTTCTAGGACCCAAATTTCTCACATTCGAATGATTTTTTTTTCTTGTTTGGGACAAAAGTCAGTTGTGATGTGTGCCATTAAATATTCCCCTCTGACAGATTTTCTTGTGAGATTGTGAAAGAATTTTCTTCACAAGTTTGTGCTGTGAAATGTTTCTACTCCCACCCAAAATATCATCCAATCTTTATCTTGCTAGGTCTTGATCTTGTATTACATTCTCTGTATTGTTTTATTTGCTGGACATCACAGAATATGACAAGAAAAAATTATTCTGAGATTCTTTCAAATAATTTTTATTTTTTCAAATAATTTGCAGACCCCACCTGGAGTACTGCATCCAGCTCTGGTGTCCCCAGTACAGGAGAGCTGTTGGAGCAAGTCAAGAGGAGGATCACAAAAATTATCAGAGGGCTGGAGCACCTCTCCTACAAAGATAGGCTGAGAAAGTTAATGCAAAAATAATGTATTTATCAGAAATAAAGTGTGTAAGGAAAGTTGAGGTCAGCCAAAAGAGGAAGAGGAAGTCTGTGTGTAGGCTGACCTCCTTCTAAACAAACCAGTTCCAGTCCTAGGATCAGGACAGCCAGGTCAGCACAGAGTTGTGCCAACCAAATTGAACTAACTCATTTATGCAGCCCCTGGGAGCCAAATGAGTACTCAGCATGGCACCATGCCATGTAGACATACTGTCCTTCCTGGACTATGTTGGCTATCTCTCCCATGACACAGCATTGTGTAACGTAGATGTGTCCTTAGGTGACCAACCAGTATGCTCAGTGAGCAGATACCAAACAGTGAATGCTCAGACAAAGAGCTGCAATCATTTATGAATGCTCTGTGAGCACTGATATTTCTTCAGATGAACTGCTGAATGACAAATAAAAGGGAAAAATCTGGGACCTGATTATAGACAAGATATTAGCAGAGAAAGGAGCTAATTTCATCCCCCTCTCGCCAATTTGTTTGCTGCTGGCATATCAGCCAGCTGCTGAAAGCATAGCTGCATTTTCTGAACATAGTTTTAATATTCAAGGGAGTTTTATCTTGCATTATTTTTCTTGTAACTCCCACCTGTATGGTGCCACATACAATACATTTTGCCCTGGCGGTTGAGAAGTGTGAAATACACAACAGTTCCTTCTGATATATTTCAAACATACTGTTGCGTTCACCCATACAGAAAGCACTTCAATGGATGTACTCTGCTGGTCTATTCATCTTAATGCAAAGGTCTGTTCAGAGTTTCACACTCTTCAGTCATTACTTATATGCTGCAGTACCCAGTGAATTACTCAGTAGTGCCTGAAGATCTTTCAATCTTGCCAAAGGCAGCTTTATTTTTAGATTGCAGACATTAATACAAGTTCAAGTTGATGAAGCCTTTGACAATACTTGGACATATGTGCATGTATGCATGCATTTGTGGAGAATGAAACCTGAGCACCTGCTTGGCTGCCATGCTAAGGACCAGGTTTTTAAATTGTTGTAATGCCCATGTTTAGCCAGAAAAGGACTGGCAGACCTGTAGTATATTCAAGAAAATTAAATTAAAAATGCAGTGGGAATTTTTCTCTTACATCAAGTTGCTTCATCTCCATCTCATTACCACCATTGGAAAGAATCATAAAAAATATAAAAATACTTTACAAAACATCGTATATTGCTTATAAAATTTATATCTATGCATAGTCATAAAAAACCTTTCATGCATATTCTTTTGCCAAGAGATAACTAGAAGTAGATAATTTTCAAATACTAATTTCTAAATCCAGCAGACAGTTTTTAAGCTTAGATTCTCATAAACAAACTCATATGATAGTGCTTTTCCCTTCTTTGGGGATGGAGTTACTCTGGTCCCATGGACAGTGCACTGGAATCAGAAGATTTGGGATAAATCACCTTTATATTTTTCTGCCATTTTTGCTGTTCAGCAGAGGGTGATGGTATTATTTTGTTGGCTTGAATAGTGCTTTGGGATCTGAGGATGACTGGAGCCTTGTGTAAGTGTCAGGTACAAGCACATTTCTAATATCTAATTAGGGCAAATTCTACTCTCAGGTATACAAATATGTTAAATTCAACAAACTGTCATAGGATGTAAGAAAGAACATTTATAGAGTCAGCAACTGATATACAGATCAATTTTCAAGCTGTATAAGAAAGATTTTAAAATCTGAGTAATACTTTTCCTGAAGCATCCTGATGGATTGAATTTGAATTTCAATTCTGCCCTGTGCTTTGGTATGACAGCCACTGTACTAGAGGACTCAGAACTTTTATGCCTGTAATTTTATGGCCAGCAAGGCTACAGGATCTTGGCATAGCATTACCAAGGGGCAGAGGGGTAGATTGCACCTGGCAGTACATCTCAGGGCTCAGCAGGCTCGGTACGCTCAACCAGAGTCAAGGAGAAGCTCTGCCTTGCAGCTGCCGAGTAGCCTTCCCGAGCATCTCTGGATCTACTCAGTGCCCAATGCCCAAATGTAGTGAAAAACCATGATCCTGTGCAGGGAAGAGAGGAGCTACCAGAGCTACCGGGAAGGAGAAAAAGTCTTTGTCAGCCCCTCGGGAAACCCCTATCTGAAGTGACCATCTTGGTCTTTGTAGGATGGAGGCCAAAACTGCAAATCAACATATTATTGCAGCAGCTGTATCTTTCTAGTCCTAGTAGAATAATTAACCTTCTATGACCCTGGTTAACAACTCTAAGGTAACACAAAGTTTAAATTAAGGCAGATTTTTTTTCTACTTTGGATCAATTTATCTGCAATAGAACAATCTAGAATTTCTCTCTACAATATGTTGAAGTTGTTATTTAAATTATTGTTTAGGTTTTCTGAACACTCCCAGACATCCTCTGCATCAGTCGCTTTCTCTCAGAGCAGATAAATATTTGCAACAAGTAGAGATGTAAGAGCTAGCAAGAAGAAAAAAAAAGACAAAAAACTGGCAAGCAAGTTGTCTGTCTCTTTGAAAACTCTCCAACACCATGAATCCTGTGAGAGCTTAATTAAAATTAAAAGGGAATTTTCAAAGGGAGAAAACAAAATAAGCTTTTTTAATGGTCTATTTTTGTTCTGAGTTCAGAAAATCTTTTTCTTTTTCAACTGTTTCCCCCAAAACATAAATATTGGCAGCTTTAAGGTTTGTTTTTCATCCTCTTGAGCAAGAGTCAGTGAGTTCAAATGCTTTTTCGAGTCAAGCTTAGAGGTTTTGCTCACCAGATCTTGGATTTCTAACACAACTAGTGAGTCTAGAACAGTAAACACTACTGTGAAATTAGAGTTGCCATTTCAAGGGAATGATGATTAAATAGTAATGTACTCACATTGCTGATTATTAGGAGAACCTGTTGGGTTTTTATCAACCACAGCAGTACATAAGGGGCAAGGTCAACTAAACCCTACACAACAGCTTGGGCTCACATGATTAAGGGTTATGCTGCAGCCAACCTCACTTGAAAAGAAAACTTCTCATACCCCCCTTCCTACCACCAGCTAACTGAACAGCTGGGAGCTGCTTTTCACACGAGTCCGGAGCAAGATTTGAATGTCTCAGTCCATATCAAGACTAACCTGCTCCAGCCATATGCTGTTTAGCTACTACTAGTTGATACTTCAAAGCTTTCAGGACAGAAGTTTTTGGAACATGGAACACTTTTTTTTTTTTATATCCACCACTGGCAAAAATGCATGCACCCTTCAGCCCAAAGTAAGAGCAATAGCAAGACAATAGTTATGTCAAACTCTTTTCAAACAGTCTGAATGACAAACAGGTTCATCTAAATCAATTTGCTTCAGCCATCTCTGAAGTAGACAATGAAATATGGAAACTTAGATGTTAACTATTGATGAAAACATGATTGCAGAATCCTTTTACACAGGTGTAAATCCATAATGTATTGCAGTTACACGTGCAGGTTTTCAAAAGCTCAGAACATGGATGGTGTTCATCTGCTCAGTTGTGAACTTTTCTGACCGCAGTCCCTAGTGACCATGTCATGTGCAACATGACTGTGCGTAAGACCTGACTCATGGCCTATGTGATGGCAAGTGCAGTGTCATGGTACATTTGATGCAGTGTTTGATGTCCTGATCTAAACAATGCAATGTAAGAGCTTGTATGAGAGTGTTGTAGCAGCTGGTTTACTTTGTATGTGACAAAGGGAGAGTGCAGACCCAACCTTATTGCCTGTGACATCATGATTGAGCAGATCAGCTAATTAGAACACATAGGCAGGATCATTTATGTGTCCAATGTTAGACACAGTAACAAGCAGTTGCAGGGATTCTTTAAAATTGGAGGCTTGGGACCTGGCCTGATGGACTTATCTCTCCAGACAGTTCTGGTATGTTCAGTTAGAAGTTCCCTTAAAGTGTTTTTAAGTCAATGTACTTTCCTGTGCACTGCTTGTCCCATATGAGGTGAATGTCTTTCCACGAGTGGAAGAAAGTGCTGTGTGTGTTTTTTTTTTCTTCCAGAGGTTATTTATGGGACAAAATCAGTCTTCTAGATGACTGGTTTAGGATTTTAAAAAGCATGGTTTGTGCTAGACTTATTTTAAATATTGATGGGAAGATGTAGTCAAGGTTGTCTGAGGATAACAGTGGCTTATACAGCTGGTCAGCACTTATACATGCTGATCAATTTCTGTTCCATAGGGAATCTTTTTGTAACTGGTCCAAAGACTGGCCCATTCTTTCCTCATTTATTTATAATTTAACCTATTTAGTGAATTACAAAAATGGGCAGACATTAGCTCATCATTCCATAAAGAAAATACATTTCTAATTAAAAGCTATGAATATGGGTCACACTTCTCAGAAGGAAGTGTAAGTCAAGCATCATTCTTCTTGATTTGTTCCAGGCCACTGTTTTTATCTTCCTGGATGCAAAACACTGATGGATCATCCTGATAAAATTTTACTTTTGCATCCATTTGTTATATTGCACTTTTAATATCTATTTTACTTAATATATCTGGATTCTGTCCTGGTACTAGTTGCAAACACACCAGACTTTATTAGAATAAAATTTTACCCCTTTTGGTCCTGTAAATGTGAGTAGAAGATGTAGACAGTTTTGTTTGCAGCACAGTTTTAAGTTTTAGCATATGATAAATAAATTCAAGACAATTTTCAAGACACATTCCTCTCAGAGTCAGTTTTCTAGATGCTGCAGTTGGTCCCTCTAATCTAAGTTGTTTATATTGGCATTAACAGAGAGCTTCTGTAGCAAAAGATGTAAAAAAAAAAGACAAAATCATCAGGGAAGATTTTCTATGCCTCAAGGAATATTGAAGTATACATGTAAAGGGAGCTGGAAATGTTTTCCTGGTAAAACAGGGGCTAAGCAGATGTCTTCTAATGTATGCTTTGTTTGATAAGTAATGAAAGATGAGACTTTGGATTGCTCTGGCTTTCTCTTGTTAAAAACAAGCTTTTTGAGATATTGAAGAGGAAAGACATGCAATAATGAATGTTGAAAAGAAAATGTCAGTAGAATACATCTCTAGAGCAGATGGTCTAATGTGGCAATTATCAACCTTTTTCTGGTTATGACTGTCTTATAGATCAATAATTTTCATGCAGCCCCAGATATCAGTATCAACAGTGGAGGAACATGCATTACTAGGTGAGTGATGCTGGCGTGGGCTATGATCCCTTGTTTGGGAACGAGTAGTATGATGGTTGGACTCGATCTTAAAGGTCTCTTCCAACCCAAGTGATTCTATGGAATTAGTGCCAGTTCATGGACTGTGGCAACACCAAAGAGACTGAAGTGGATCACTGTATTAACTGAAATGAGGGGAAAAATTCCAGCTCAAGGAGATTTCACTTCAGGTGCTAGATAGATGAAGTGGACTGAGAGATAACAGTAAGAGAATCCTGATGAACATAATAAGCACAACAGTTATAACTACCAGCTATGCGCCTATTGCCAAATGTTTAATAGATTTTGTATGATTGATATTTGTATGACCTTCTCTACTGTTGCTTATTCAGAGCAGGTTGCATGATCTTTGAAATCTGTGTGCTCTGTAAGCCCTGGGCCAGAGAAAGGGAGATGCAGTAAATCCGCAAACAGACTTTTCATGATGAGTGAGTTCTTGGCAGAGCTGTTCATGTGATTCTGTGAGTCACAGCGTTTCTCTGCTCTTCACCTCCACTTGATGGACTTTGTCATTATCACATCTTGCAAGCTCATACAGAGCCCCCACATCTGCCAGATGTGTCATGCCTTGTGATGCATCTCCTTTACGCAATGTTCTTGGGGCTTAATTGGAAGACCTTTCATCGAGGGCCCATCCTTTGGAAATCTTAGCATGTTAACCTGTATATATCCAATCCAATATCCAGTCTGAATCTCCCCTGGCACAAACTGAAGCCATTTCCGGTCATTCTATCACTTGTTACTTAGGGAAAGAGTCTGGCACCCACCTGGTTACAGCCACGTCTCAGGCAGTTGTAGAGAGCAATAAGATCTCCTTTTCTCCAGACTAAACAACCCCAGTTCCTGCAGCTGATGTCCGTAAGACTTGCTCTCTAGACCCTTTATCAGCTTTGTTTTTCTGATTAGGATATTTAGTGGAATTAAGACTCCTAAGTCAACTAATTGCTTTTGAAATATCACCCTGACAATTAGAATTTTCAGCTAAAATCCTTAAACTTCTTTTTGAAGATTTTCTGCTGGGGTGAGAATAATAAAATAGTATTGATTTGGCTAGACATGGGGAGAGAGCAGCATCCAGACTAATAGTGAAGGCATTCATCCGGAAAAAAGAAAACTACTCTAGTAGGTTCTAGTCCAAAGGTCAATTTCCTTGATTTATCTTGCATACATTTGAGAGCAGAGAATGAAACCCACATCCCTTCCTTCAAGCTGAATGTCCTGTGTAGCTCCACTCAATCCAGACTTACTTTCAGGGCACTTTTTTTTTTTTTCTCCTGCAGTGTGTGACCTTTTGGCAATCTGATTCTTAGCAGCTTAACTTTTTGATGCATGCTTAACCAATCCATCATTTTTGGAGCCTTAGGTTGTCATTTGAGAGCTCTGAATCCCATTAAGCCTCTGCACACCTAAAGGTTAGGAATCATGAGTCTGTGATTCATCCCATTCCTTCTGGTTCTGTGCTACTAAGGGAAGAAGCAATGGCTGGAAAGGGGAAAAAGCAATGGTTTCAAGTCTGATATGCAAGAGAGTGAAAGTGAAGTGCGCTTTTCTTCTGCTAATTTTATACTCTTTTGCATTTCCCTTGAATAAAAACATTCCTGGTGTGATATAGAGTGGTCATTCAGTCCTGTTAGAATAGATGCTAAGAATTACTTGTTCTGAAAGCCAGCAGTTGCGTTACATTAAAACCAATAAAGCAACTGCCTTTTTTAAGCACCTTTCCCAAAGTTCTAGATTCTAATCTGAAGAGCATATTGCATATATTACAATAGAACTTGAAAATCTGACCACTGTGCTTGCATACAAAGGCACAGTGATTTGAGATTTCAGGTTATGCAACTGTTTATATACACTACACATCTGAGAGCTCAAGCTGGCCTTGAACTGGAAAAGGATTAAAAAAGCCAGTCTCATTTTTTCATAAAACCCCGGACTCCTTGTGACGCTAGTAGATTGTCTGAGTCATAGCTTTATATTTATAAACCAGAGCTAGTGTTTTCACACATTTCAGAATAAAAATAAATGTATTGTAAAGTCATTTGTTCAAGGAAATTCACCATCTGCAAAGCATGTATTTTTATTCTCCTAGTTATTAATTAAAATATATAAACCTAATATAAAGTAAGGTTGAAACAAAAGTCTGGCAAGGTTTCTGGTGTTTGTGGGTTTTGTTTTTTTTTTTTTTTTAAGTTGTTGTGGATTTTGTTGTTTATGGATTTTATCAGTTTTGCCAGATTTTATCAGTTGGTCTATTGCATAAGATTCCAAGAAGTTTTTAAATTTAATTGAAATCTTTCAATGTCTGTTCAAAAATATGCCAAGAAAGATACATTTCCAGCACTTAATGAAATTAAATTTACACACCTTTTTCCTAAGTGTTTCAACTTTATGTAAAAATAAAAAGTGCTTTGTCAGTTTTATGACAAATGTATTCCATATAGTGACTACAATAATATACACCTGTGCTTCAGAGATGTTGCAGTTCTTTTTAAAAAATGTCTGTAAAATCAATTTGTATAAATACCGAAACATACTGGGAAAGAAACAATTGCTTATGAATATGATGGTATGACTCATACAGGCTATTAGCATCACAAGGAGCCCAAGGTTTTATGAAGAAACGGAATTAATATTTGTTCAGCACTTTGAAAATGTAAAGAACAGTGTGATTATTAATTGCTGACTTTATTATTAAAAATGGGAACTAATACCCATGTGAAAAAATGTATTTTGGAGTAATTGCATGGGAGAGTCTACACATAAGATAGGAGCCTAGTTGTGGAAGTCTCACATTTCATAGTTTGAATAGTCAGTGAAGCTTGAACATTGTACCATCATCTGCAGTCCCCTTGCACCACCCATACCCAATTTGCAGAGATAGATCAGGGATCCTCTTGGGAAATACCTGAACCTGAGGTACATCTGTTTGAGAGAGACAGAATCAAAGACCAAAGCATTCAAATTTTAAGTGCTATCGCTCCTAATGTTTAAGGACTTCCTTCAAGTCCATGAGGACTCTGTGATGCCTCTGGAGGTGTTCAAGGCCTAGCTGAATGGGGTCCTGGGCAAACTTGTCTAGATCCAGGCCTGGAGGTTGGTGCCCCTGCCTGTGGCAGGGGTTTCTTCCAAAACAGATCATTCTGTGATTCTGTGGAGGAGAGATGCCAGGTGAATGTCCATACCTTGTAGGGAAAAAAATCAAGACTCTCCTTGCTCTTTCCCTCACCTACCCCATCCCAAATTCCTCTCTAATTCCAGACTAATGTTTGGCTGTAATGGATTGCCCTGAGTCACCAACGAAATCTGAATCTTCCTGACTTTCACCCTCTTAGTCTGAGAAGAGAGCAGAGTCTGGATTGGAAACTTTCTGCAAGGTTTCTGTGGCCATTAAATCAGCAGAAAATGAGGATACCAACCTTTTTCTAGTCACATTTACATAAAAAGGATAATCAGAACTGCTAGTCTTGTAAGGCTTTTCTGCTGCTGTCTTGTTTTCCCACCACCAGTTTAGACAAGGGAGCACAGTATACTGGCTATGGTTGGATGCAAGAATAAATGATGCACCATAGTGCTAATTAACTGTGGACGAGGTCTACTCGTGCAGCAATTCCGAATAGTGCATTATTCCACACGAGATACACCGAAAACTAAAATAACAAGCTGCTAAGGGAGTTTTGACACCCTCATGGGTTAAACAGAAGCTTAAAATGATTTTCAAAATTACACTTTTCTGTATAGATACCTAAATTTTCTTTAAATACTATCTTGGGCATCGAAGTCCTTTTTGGGTTTGGCTCTAGGTACTTTCCTGCATTGGGACATAATATATGGTCGTTAAAATACAGCAGCTCACCTGTTTGAAGTTTACTAGCTAACACTCTTTACAATGATTATCTGAGCCCACTGTATTGATAAAAAGCATATACTTTAGGCAATACCATAAAATTCACAACCAGTGGGATTTACAGACACCAAACAAAACACCCAGATAAATCTTGAGTATTTAGTGTGCATGGTAAGTAGTTGACTTCATTTCTCAGCTGTCATGGATTTATTCATTATAAGGATATTATTGAAAATAATTTTGAATGATTTATGAGGCTTATATAGATTCAGTGTAATTTTGAGAACATGCTGTTAATTTACTGCAGAGAGTAGATGTGGTTCCAACTCCTGCAAGTGGAATTAGCTATTTTCTTTTAACACACAGAAAGCATTTCAGCACAGAGGACTTCTATATGGTTTTAACTACTCAGATGAGAATGACTGCCAAAAATCTGAATGGCCATCACTCCCACTTTGCTTAACCGACCTTCTGAGAAATCATCCCCTCTCTAGCAGCTGTGCTATTCTGGGTTTCGTGGATCGTTGTGTTAGCATCTTTGTGCAAAGCCTTAAAGATACTCCCAAACCACCAACATTTTTTTTTGTTGCAGGTTAATAAATAGAAAACTTTCTTATACACTCAACACTTCCTGAAATAATTCCCAATCAGGAACATATGCTGCTATCTCCAATAGTGTTTTTTCTGTGAATGTTTTCTGTGGAAAATCAATCAACCAGCAGGCTGAGCAAGAGAGGTTTATCTGCACTCTCAAGGCCCAAGTTCAAAACAGCTCTTTGAGTGACGTGCTTAGGTTGAAATCTGCTTCCAGTGTTTGAGTACCCTACTCATCTCTTATCTGCATCTTAACAAATTTGAAAGTGTCTCCTGTGTGAGTACAGGTGAATGTGGTTGTGCTCACGTGTTTTCTGCATCAGAGCCTAAGGCTATTAACCAAAGGGCCTGGAGCAGCAGGATTTACCTTCTGAACCGATCATGCATAAGAGCAAGGAATTGTTGTCCACTGACAGTGTCGTGGCATTAAGAGCCAAATTTTAACACCATCTCTGAAACTCTTTGAATGGTTAGGAGCACTCAGGGGTCGGAGGGGAATGCATGCAGTGCCCTACCACTTTCTGCTGGGATATTGCTGTTGATTTCTAATTGCCTAATTGCCTAATTAATCCAGAAGGCGTACCTGTTCCAGGCTATTCTGTTTAACATATGCTGTGTAACAGTCCTAATTTATTTAATTTAAATATAGAGTATTTTATAGAAAATATCCAGTATTAGCCTTAGCCTTATCTTCCAGTACTTTGTTTTAGTTTTAGCATTGCTTTCCAAATTGAAAAGCTATCTTCCCTGCATATCCATTAGAGATTCTGTTCAGCTTGCCAGGAACCTTTTTTTTTATATAAACTAAACTAAATTAACTGCTGGGATTTTTGCTCTCATATTTTTAAATTATTGTCACAGTTCTCAGGAGCCCTTCCAACTTGCTGATGCCTCCCTTGAACTAACCAAGAATCCCAGCAGAGACCCAATGGCATGGTGTCCTCACTGAACCTACTCTGCTCCTCCACATTCCTCTTTTTGCTAGCAAGCACACTGGGTCTTGTTGGATAAAACATTGACAGTTTCTGTTCATGTCATTCTCCAACACTCTACCAGAATCCTGTTTCCTTTCAGTGGTTATCAGTTTACAGTTCCAAACATAATGTCTGTGAGTCTGTGACCCTCACAGTGGCCAGCAGGTCAAGGAAGGTAATTCTTCCCCTTGACGCTCTTATCATGAGACCCCACTGGGAGAACTGTGTCCAGATCTAGGGCCCCCAGCACAAGAAAGACATGAAGCTGTTGGAGCAAGTCCAGAGGAGTCCACAAAGCTGAACTAGGGCTGGAACACCTCTCCTATGAAGACAGGCTGAAAGAGTTGGTGCTGTTCAGCCTTGAGAAGAGAAGGCTCCGGAGAGACTTAATCTTATTTTTTAAGAATAAAATAGCTTTTATTGCCCAATCATCCTACTTATGCTATTGCAAAAGGTGTAATTCTGAAGATAAAGCCGATCAGATATGACTACATCACTTTCCCTCTGTTATATCAGCTATGTAAGTATGCACTTACAGGTTCACAATGAGCTAGGATAAAGTGATTCATCCCTGAAAATTGCAACTGGGGAAACTGAAGCTGTCATAGAGAAAGCAACACTTGTTTGTTAATCATGTTTGTATCATTAAAATCCAGAGCAATTTATGAAAAAGTGTTAAGCACATGCACAGAATACTTCACCGTTCCAGCTGCACGTCCCTCCAGCCGATGGGAAGCACCGTTTACACACATTGGTAGTTCTTCCTGACCCATGACGCTTTTAAACCTGAACGCCTAGAGGTGGTGGATTGTTCTTGGTAGTCGTTTCACTCCAGCTGGAAGGTAGAAATGGCTTGCCCACCATCTTAGTCATAATGGGCTTAATCATAGCCCCAAAGGAGCCTCTCCTTGCCTCTGCCTCAAGTTCATAAGCATCATCAATGAGGCCAGGCTCACTTCTCTGCATGTGCCAAGGTATCTCTTAGAGCAGAATCTCCCTAAACTGTCCAATGTCACCTTATTATAACTTGTTGTGTTGCTTGTCTTATCATCAGCTTCCACTGCCCCAAGAGCAGAGCCAAAGAGCATCCTTCAAAACTGGCAAACCCAGTGCCATTTATTTTTTGAAAGAAAAGACAGGAGTTCATATTTAATCATGGTTTATTATCTGCCTGTTAAGGTTTTGTATTGCTCCTGTCATTGCAACATCTGAGCGTTTTACACATAAAAAGGTTTGGCATTAGTTTAGTTCCCAGAGGACCGCGTGGAGCTTCTGGCTCTGCTCCCTGCTATTATATTCAATACCTAGGATTTCCAAGGGGCCTGTAGCTTTAGGTGTTTTACTCTCACTGAAAATGAATGCATTTTTTGCACTTCAGTCCTTTAGGCTGTTTTGAAAGTTCCTTCCCATATCCCTTCTAGAAAGAAGCAAACTGCAACAAATAGTTTGCAGCACAGAAAATATTAGTGGGCTGAGGATTTTCCTGTGCGCTCACATCAGCTCTCACCTTAGTTTACTCTTGCCCTTGTAGTTCTTTCTGAAACATGTGGAGGGCATGTGGTATGAGAAATGAAATATTTTCCTTCTCCACAAATGGCAAAGTAATGCTCATTCCTGATGTGTTATCCAGGGCAACTTCTGCTTATGGCCTAAGGGGAGGCCAATGCTCACCCCCATGCACATCCTTTGAATGCCTCTAGCCCCACACCAGCCCAAAGAGTCAGAAAGAGAAAGGATAGCAAGCGCCTAATAAGCAAATTTAGGATACATATTGCCAGTGGCAGATTTTGGGCCCAATTCAGCAAACCATTTAACAGCACATAACAACACTGCACAACACATTGGGAGAGGAACAAACCATATTCAATTGAAGCTGCAGGGGAATATGTAGATAAGAAGAATGTAATTACCAGAGCAGTAATTTAGTCAGAATGCTAATACTCCTAATCTTGCCAAAAAATTAAAATAAAATAAAAAAATCCCTCACACCCTCAAGGGATATTAATGAACGGAAGTGGTTAAAAACTCAAGTTTTATGTCTTGTTTGAAAGATCAACACAGTTGTTCTGGACTAGACAGTGTAAAACTTTCTATAAAATAAAACGACAAACAAATCATTATTTGATTTTATATCCACTAGGAGCAATAAACAGAGAGGCCTCACAGCTTCTGCACCGTCTGAGTAATGCTAAAAATTTCAGGATTGTAGCACGTAAGTGGTAAAACATCTGTTCGGTGCAGAAAGTTGTATATATTCTTTGGAGTTGTTTTTGTCATCTCTGGCTGATAAATAGTTTTGGGGCTCCCACTGTATAGACATGGCTAAATGGAGAGTTTAGTTTTTCAGTGTCTTGTTGCACTCTTAGAAGTGCAACTCTTGTGTCTTAAGGCTAGTTTCCACTCCTAGGTCTCAATATTTTTCAATGGGAAAGTTGTTTGCATTCAAATACTGTGGTCATTTTTATAGATAATAGATACCATATGCAAATTGCATGCAAATTTAAGGAGCCTGAGTTGTTTGTAGGGCTGGAGAATAGATTTGTATTCTTGGCTGAGCGTATTAAAACAAATACTGGCACATCTTGGAAAAAAATAACAGATTTGGAACTGTCAGTGCTATCAGAGCTGACCAAGTTCATCCCACTGTCTCGCTTCAGGTGTATCTGAAAAGCGGTGGTTTAGGTTGGCCATTGGTTTTATAGCAGTCTACAGCTGCTGCTCTGGTGACTACAGAACCCGAGTTTATATGGCATTTCTTTACAGTAGAAATGCAATTGGTTAGTGTCATCTATTGACTGTATTGAAAAATGTCTCCACTAGACTAATGCAATCTCATTTCTAATCCAGAGTTTATGTTGTATAGTTGAAATAATTATACTGTTAAATACCAAACCATACTATGCAGACTAGTGAAGAAGGAGACTTTATATTAAAAATTGCTTAACTTTCCAAAGAGGAGACTCAGCATTTTAGTGAATCAATGTGTTTACCTCATTTTTCTCTTGCAGATTTTGTTTTATATACACAGCAAATAGAAAATTAAAAAGGGAGAGAAAGAAGACACTGTATTTTATCTTCAAAAAGAACTTTTCACCTAGAAAAGGAGCAATAGCCAGTTCCCTTCCAGGAGTTTGTATTTTCCTACCAAGCCCCTCCCAAAAAAGGAAAATTTAACACCCTGAAGAATTAAAGTGTATGCAGAAAGGATTGCCATAGCTGCCTCATAGATTTCTCTCTCAAAATGCCCTAGTACTACCAACATGGTTGGCATGGCTACAAAGCATAATACTACATGATGTGGCAGACTTCCTTGCTTCTGCAACAGGCACTAGTGACATATGTTATGTCACTTGAGACAGATGAATTAAACTTATGTTGCTATTTGGAAGTTGTTCGCATCTATCTGAATTGTTTACAGAGGGGAAAAAAACAACTTCTTGCAATAAATTTGTGGAGCAATATACTGCTGCATAGTGCGGAGGGGATCTGTTTTAGTTTCTCTTCTAGAATCTGGAAATATATTGTTCAGCTGTTTATAAAATCTCAGGCTCTCTTCTCTCAGGATATTCATTGTCTTGCACATATTACTGTTTGTTATTTATTAATTGCAGTTTTTCACTAAGGGCATTACCTAACAGTGTGGGGGCAAGTTTTCAATATGAGATTGACCTGTGACTTGCAGGGGTGAAAAGCTAATGAAGTCAGCAGGAGTAACCAGAATGATAGGGGGCTTTTAGAACGCTCACGGTTTTAAAATCCTCTCAGAGTAAAATTAATCTACTGACTCTTCTCACCTCTGCAAGCCACATTAATGTCAAAGAGATGGCAGCAAAGAAAAGGAATATA
This sequence comes from Heliornis fulica, assembly GCA_013399135.1. NCBI lineage: Eukaryota > Metazoa > Chordata > Aves > Gruiformes > Heliornithidae > Heliornis > Heliornis fulica. Next base: position 43,168 of record VXBZ01001564.1, read on the forward strand.
TTTCCTGAGGTTCTAAATTATTTTTTATACAGCTTATGCATGTTTATGTTAACTAGATGCATATTTCAAGCATTATATTTCAGTGTACCTAACACAGAGCCTATCTCCAGTAGGAAACCTGGAGTGTCAGAAGCTCCTCTTGATCCTATGGCACTCAATTACGTTTTTATGATTTTTTCTTGTGAAAAAAAAAAAAATCTGTCTAATTTCAAAAGAAGCAGGATTAGAGTGCTGAATGTTGAGAGGATTTTTTTTACATCAGTTCCTGTGAGAAGCGACTTAAGGTTGTGAATGTTGTGAAGTAATTTCATTATCTTTTGGGAGCCTGGTATGCTGCTAGCAATGATATTCAGGCTACAGGCAACATTTGTGCTGCAGATTCTCTAGCTGATCAAGAGAAAAAGCTCTTATGTCTCTGGGAAAGGAGAAGAACTAGCTGCTACAACACCCAAGTGTACAGAGCTGATGAGAGTAACCACCAGTGGGACAAGACTTATTTAACCTGAGTATATATATCCATAACACCACTCTCTCCTAAAGAGATTTCTACATAGCTCTTAGCAAAATATCAAGATGTTTTTCTTGGAAGTTAATTTCTCATGTTTGTCTTCTCCTCCAGCACCCTACTAATGCTCTTTCAATACATAAAGATTCATATAGTTATAGTTACTGTGCAAATGAATCCCTTCAGAGTGGCTGGAACAAAAAATCTCAGGGAATTGCAGTCTGTTTCTTTTTGAGACTTACAGAGCTTTAGAACTGGTTATGAAAACAAGAAAAAATAGTATACCCAGCACCAAAATGTGAAGAAAATCAGATACCTGTTAAAAGGCAGTCAAAGGTACTAATTCCATTTTCAGTTTTGCGTAATCACCACAAACTAAATGGCCATTAGAACACCTTTCTAACAGAAACTAATAGAGGAGAAATAGCCACACAAACCCATTTCTTCACAGTCACTGTGAATACTGAAAAGCAAGGGAAAAAATAGCTTAAATCCTATTAGGACAATGATCCTTATACATTCCAGTCCAAGATTAATTCTTTCCCACAAGGGCGCATACCATATAATTTCAACCACCTTTTCAAAAGAAAGAAAGAAAGTCATCCTGAAGAAAAAGGAGAAAATTCCTGATTCTTTACAGCCATTAAACATACTCTTAAGTACATGAGCAATATTCAGCAAGGAAGCAGCATAAAGTACAGATTTGATGTTTAATCATCTGTTGATTAAGCTCTATACTGATTTGAAGAGTTGTGCAGTATGTAGATGCATGAAAAAGAAAAGCAAGGTAAAGGGTTAGCTGTTTAAAGGGCCAAGTTAAACACAGTGTAATTATGGCCTCAGCCTTTTCATTCTGCTTGAAAGCTTCCATGTGTGGGAAGGGTTTTGGCAGGTTAAAGTCAGCTTTGGTGTCTCATTTAACTTGACTTTTTCAATGACCAAACCTTTTCTAATATGCCTAATTATTTGAGATGCCACAGGAAAAATCTGCTTGCTAACTTCAAAGAAGTCACGCTGATGCCATTTGGCCCAACCTCTTTATAAGGATGAGCCATTGCTTTTCTAATTTGAACTTTAATACTAGAATAAAATCTTTAAAGTTGCAAAGAGTAAATTTTACGGCATTGTGCGAAGAGAAAAAGGCCCAGGACTGTACAATCTGAATCCTTTATCTTAATAACTATTAATAAACCCACAGGTAATAACATGGCCTGTGAAACATTCTGGCTAGGTGCTTAATTAAAAAGCAAGATCAAAGGTCATCGTTTCCTTTAGAATACAAATGTTTCTCTCTGAAACTGTAAGGGAAGGGGCAGTGTTCAACAGCCTGAAATACAGTACAATTGGTTCATCGGTCCCATGCTAACCCTACTGCAAGGTCACCATAACTGGAATGCATGAGCCTGTGAGCTCCCTCTCTAATGCTGTTTTAAGGAGGGCATCTTGCATTTGTGCTTTCTGGGCTGAATCTCATGAGCTGCATACTGATACCAACTGGAGGAGGAGCTGCAAGGTCAAAGAGAGTACTACCAGCACCAGCGTGCTGTCCAGGAGAAAGTGGAACTCCAGCATGTGCAGTGTAGGGGTGGGCAAGGGTAATTTACAATAAAAGTTACCTGCATAGGTTACGGCAGAAAATACCTTTCTTAATTCAGCATAAAAAGGGAAGCAGACCATGGCACTTTTGAAAATCTTGAGTTTAATGACAACTGTAGCACAGGTAGTTTATTAAGTACAATAGTGGGCAAGATTTTATCAGTCATGGTTGAAAGATAAGACTAGACTTGTCATGATACTAAAAAAAATAAATATCTCTGTGTGGTCCAAAATCTGTGCCTCCCACAGTTTATAGAGATTTCAATGAGAACTCACCAAACATGTTTGAGAACTTGAATATAGTGGGAGATAATATTCTCATTTGACTCAGACAAACTACAATATAGCACAAATATGCAAACTTAATATATATAAATTCAGAAAATCAAAGAAACTGTCTGTCTTATTTTGCCTGCATGGTCTCTTCTGAATGTTCTGCTTCAGCAGCAACTGCCCACTGACATTGTTTCTCCAGGGGAAAACAAATACCAGCCATGATGCAAAGCTTACTGATTGAAAGTATCTATAAATTCTAAACCAGAGTGATCAGATACAGCTTTAATTGCCTTTACCACAATGTAAACAACAATTTAAATAAGTGTAGACAACTTTGTTGATCAATGCCATCCTATGATGTAGCTCTATTATGGAAGTAGATTGTGATCCCCAGGATTAATTTCCTACCATTCTTGACAGCACTCACACTGGAAATTAAATATCCTCAAAGCAGACTCTGTGCTTCCAGAGATTTTAGAGGAATATGTCTTTGGTTCAGACTGAATATTTCAAATCTTTTAAGACTGTACATCTCAGCTCACTCCCCACCGCATTGATTTGGCAATAGCACCTCTTTCTGCCGCATTATGATCTGAGGAAGAAGCTAGCAAGGGATATATGCTTTTTCCTCTATTTGCAATTCTGCTTCCCTCACCTAAAGGGATTAATATCCAGCTTTCATGACAGTAGCAGTCCAAGCCCAAGGGTTTGTGAAAATCTGAGACACAACCTCTACTATTGCAGTTAATTTCTAATGATATCGAATGAAACTTTAATTTCTTACTAACACTGACATAATTTAGCAGACAATTGTTTTTATTAACATTTTGACATATTTTACAAACCATGCCATTCTCTTGATCCTAGCATGTAGAGTATCTCTTCTAGTGCAGTGTAAGGAAGGTTGGTGGTTGTCGAAGTTAGAAGCAATTATCACAATACTATTCTCTTTTTTATCCATTTGTGACAATTATTTTAGTTATTAGGCTTGTCTTCATCCACTGTTTCATCATTAAAATCAATATGTGGTGGCTCATACTCTCTGTTCATACCTGAATAGTTATATGATGATGTCTTTATTTGCCTTCAGTGTCACTTTCTGTGGTTTGAATAGTTCTGAGCATAGTTGAATAGTTGAATAGTTCTGAGCATAGTTGCTTTATTTTAAATAATAATTAAATTCACTGAGTAAAATTTGTGAATAATGTAGTTGTGAATTATTCCAGGAGTACTAGACACTGCTGAATTATGGAAAAATATATTTTCTGAATAATTTATTTGAAAGATATAAGAATTGTACAATAAATTATTTAACTAATATTTTTCAACTGGTCTTCAGTCATTTCTAAGATAGTTTGTGCTCCCTCTACTGGCTAGCTGGTTCCCAAGGAATTAAAAAACTGTGGAGTCATGATTTCAGAATTATTTTTTTTAAATCTTTAAAAACTCTTGGCTACAAGATGGTGTACTTTTTTTAGTAGTTTTGATACTTTTTTGTAGTTTTTTTACTTTTTTGTAGTTTTGATACTTAAAAGAAGAAGAGTATTTTTTTATTTGGTAATGAACTAAAAGGCCAAGTTTTAGGCCTAGTTACTTGTCAATGTACTTTGAATTCAGAAAAATCGATAAATGTTGCTCCTTAAGTAATGTCTGGCACACAGCGATGAACTATATCTTGGCCAGGGTAGGCAAAGGCATAAGGCAGCTGAGTAGTATTTATGCAAGTGATGATCAGTGGTCTACATTGACCACGGGGGTGTTTGGATGTGTGCACCAACTTGAGCTTTGCAAACTTAGTGTTGGTCAAATTCTTCCACATTATCCATTCTCCAGTTACTCAGCTCTCCTTGGGCCTCGTTTTCCCAGTCTCCTCGCAAATAGACAACTCAACATTGGTCCTACTCTTGCCATATCAATACACAAACAGGAAAGGGGAGGTATTTATGGTTTACTCAGTCATCTCAACCTTTTGTTGTATTTGTGATGTGTGCTGTTGTCCTTGCAAGATACCACCCTTAAAATGCTCCCAACACTCCTCTGCAATTTCCCATGAAGTTCAGCCCACTATCTTGTAACTCCCATAAAATCCAGGCCATCCTCAATGTGTAACTGTAACCTTTGCCATCTTCTTAATGTGGCACATCCAGCAGTTTCCTAAGCCACGTCCAGAAGTTCTCTATATCCTGTTCATTTAGCACATGGAACTGCCAGCAGTATACTAATAGTAATAGCAAAAGAAATAACAATAGCAATAAATAATAAAGCAATGAAATAACAACAACAACAACAGCAACACCACCACCACCACAACAACAACCGGTATGATCTGCTCATTCTTCTTCCTCGGTACGCAGTGCTCATCTTTTCTTGGCTGACCTTTCAGATCTTTTGATTTCTGACCACCAAAGCTTCCAGGTCTTTTCAAAAGACCTCATCAGGCTCCACCAAAACCTCTCTCAAAGGCTAGCTAGAGAATGCTGTGAAGAAGCATCACAAACTTTGTGATGAGCCTGATCCAACACATATTAAAGGATAGGCTTTCCTTTTTCCATTTCTCTAAACATCAGCCATGCCTCCTGAGAGTAATTTATTCTAACAAAAGCAAATTGAATCTAATTCCTTAGTATAACTTCAGTGAAACTAATGAAGTGAAATCAGAATAAAGCCAGGATAAGCAAAAGAAAAATCAAGTCTGTTTTTTAGGACATAAAAAAAAAAACCCTCCATATTTGCTAACTTCAGAACTGGTTCTTTCAAGTGATGGACATCAAACAACTAGATGTATTAAAAATCTATTCACATTCACCTTACTTTCTTAACCCCATATGCCAATGAAATAACAAACTACCAATCACACTGCTATCAGCTGTCTCGATTACAGCTTTTATGGTAGAGAATGGATCACATCCCTTTGGAGAAATAAAGAGAACAGGAAATATATTCATGGCTTCATAAGCACAAATTTAGATTGGAAAACTTGAATTAATTTACTTAGTTCAGATGTAGGATTGTATAAATGTTTGTCATTATTTCTAGTGTAAAAATGAAGATTCAATTTGTCAGAAAACTCATCACATTTCCATTATCTAGGAAAAATGTGAATTGGGATCTATTAAATACGAAAGAGTGAACAGCTAACTCACTTCTCGATAGTTACATCAAGATTAGTTAGAGTAATATAGCAGAATAGTACATACAAAAGTGGTATAGATTTATTTATAATCACTCTAGAAACAGTGTTGAGAGATATTTTTGGCACAAATCAAAGAATGTGAGTTAAGATTAAGGGGCATAAGTTTTTACTAGCAAAATAATTCATTTTTCTGTAACTAATATAAATATTCTAATCAATATTAACATTCTGGAATTCAAGTATCACTAAAACAGTCCACCTTTTTTCTTTAATAACATTGTTCATGTTGTTCCTGCCTTGATAAGTGCATTAATATCACTAAAACTCTTACTCAGTTTTTCATTTAGCCCAGTAACTGGGAATATCTGTAGTATGCAGGTATTTGCAGAAACAAAGACAGTCTTGCTGCCTTCTTCAAAGAGAATCTGTCTCTAAGAATGTGAGAGCATTTAAGACTGAAAATGAGTGCTGCTTTTTCTTAGTATTAATTAATTTCAATTCGAAGCACGGAGACCAATACTGGGATCAGGAGCAGCACTAACTTCAGATCCAATACAAAACCAGAACCAGACACCTTCAGAAATTGTAGGAGAACACCTGTATGGCACTTTCCTTCTTCTCCAGTGGGCCTGGCATGTGTTGGAGAGGCTTCATATGTACAGTCTGCTATGTGCATGAGAGGTAAATCTGATGCATTTGAGATCTATTGCAGTTGCAGTGCAAAAACAGCTCACCTGCCAGACACATCCATTGAGTCCATCACATCCTGGATGGTATGAAACTGGCAGGTTGAGTTGCCTCACTAACAGCCCTCGAGACAAGAACGAATCTGTTGGACAGTTAGGAACTTGCCACATGGCAGCCTTTACACTGTCGTAGATCTTTGACAGGTGGGAAAAGGCACCAGAGACAGAACAAATCCAGCTTGTGGAGCATTTTCCAATTTTCCAGCACACTCTGAATCTCACTTGAATGCCTTCACTACATACATGACCATTCTCCATCTTGCAAAAGGAGGTTGTCTTGAGGAAATATGATATGGAAAATCCACAGATATAAGACTCTGCATAAGAGACTGAATATGAGTAATGCTCCATTTTGTTTAGGATCTCACCAAATTTTGGAGGAGTTTAAGTCTGCCTTTTTCTCACTGAAATGTCTTAATTTCAGGGAACAGTTTCTAAAATATTTCAAGGAATAAAATTTCCAAATCTTGTCTAAAGCTGAAAGTTTGTATAAAAAAGCATCAAGCTACAGGTTTGAGAGGCAGTATTTTTTTTTTTTTGAGTTGTAAGGAGCGGAGGAGCATTCACAGCACAAACCATTATTTTCAGGACTGAAATAGAAGCCAACATGACCCTTAGGTTATCACGTATTTAACAGCATGGTTTTTTTTAGAGGAGTGCTCTTTGTCTGAAAGAATCAGCTGTTACTATGGTTGCTAAACACCGCTTCAAGACTCTCATGTTTGCGTGTGAATTGTTAAATCCTAATGATATAGACTGAAATGTTATATGCAGTGTGACTGCCTCAGACCAAAGTTTTGTGAAGCATTCTACCTCTAACCATTCATAGTCTGTCTCTGAATGCCGCTAGGTCTGTGTTAGAAGAGCTGGTGACCTCTTCTTTCATAAGCCCTTGTCATTAGAGAAGGCACTTGAAATTTGTCAGGAAGGTGAGAAACTGAAGATTCACAGCTGCAATGGATGTTAAAAGAAGCATGACTCCAAACACGTAAAAACACCATGTTACATACCGGAAAAAACTCCCAAATTATTCTTTTACTTTGATGTCTCCACACCTTTGTTTGATAACCACCAAATGCAAGTGCCATGCAAAGCATTGTGAAAATAAAGGCAAGTTTTTGAAAAGCTAAAAGTCTACATAAATAAGTGCCACTAAAAATCCCACGACCAACCCAAAAAACAAACAAAAATTGATAATTCTGTTTGAAGAATAGCATTAGAAAACTGCACAGTAAATAAGGTAGGAACCACTACAAAGAAGAAACAAGAAGTGTGGAATAAATACTGTCTAAACCAGCCTTATCCTCTCTGTGTACTGAGGCACAGATTTTGAGGAGAAGGTACAGTGTATGGAAATACTGGTATGTACTGAAGACATGATAAATGCTCTAGTATTTAATGTACAAGACAGGCAAATGGAAGGTAACACAGCCTGCAGGAACTCTGAGAACAAAACAACCGGTTCCTCTGGTGGCAGGTGGAATTAGGCATAAAAATGTCAGGTGATATTACACATGGATATTGCTTTCAGCTTCTCATCTGAACTTCACCAGCCTTTGATGTCAGTAGGGATCTAGACATGAATATTAACTTTTTTTCCTGATCTCTTCTCTAGAATAGATCGGTTCAGTTCAGCCTCAGCATCACAAGCATCACTGGAATTTTGGAAAAATTTGCATCCTGCTCCCATCATGCCAGAGCAGATCTTCCAGTCTCTTCCAAAAACTTTAATTTTGCAAGCCTGCTAGTGAGATAACTAGACTCTCAACCTTTCTTGAGCAGTTCCATGGTTTTTGGTTTTCAGTCTGCAGAAGGATTGTGCAACACTCTGGAATGCCTTAAAAACGTGAACTAGATCATATAGTGGTGTAACCACATTAGGTGAGATACACACCTGTGCGTGTGCGTATATCTATCTGTGTGTCTGTGTGTAGTTTGTGGTATGGAATAATGATAAGCATTTAGAATTTAGGCTTTTTTTCTGTGTCTGAAGATTTAAGCATCACACCAGGTTCTCATAGCTGCCTCATAATCCCCTGAGCACCAAGACATCTGCCAGTAAAATCTGGCTGGCCGTGGACATAGCTATATCACCTATGGCATACGTAGCCGTGTCATCTCTAGTACTGCAAAACTCCACAGCACTCTCAGCCAGGGATTTCTCTACTACATCACTCGTGGAGCATTGAGACCAATACAAACTACTGATGAGGATTTTTTCTGTGGAGGAGTGTCCCGAACGGGGATCCAAATGACTATATCCAAAAAATATCCATATATCTCTCCTGCTTTTGTACTCAGCCTGCCTCATGTGAAGCACAAACCCTGAATATTGTGCTCCACTACAGAGACACTCATCTGGTCTAACTGGTTTATGTATAATACCATGTAAAACTATGATATGTAAAAATACCATCTAGTATTATGGGCATCTGTGAGTGCAGTGGTTCCTTAGGAACAGAAATGGTCCTCTTATTAAGTTACATGGCCAGGCACACTTGACTTTAACACTCTATGAACCAGCAAGTCTCTGACAGGGCTTTTTGTCTCCCACTAGCAAATTAAATTATATGTAAATATATACATATCTAAAACCCAAAATATTTATATCATAACAATGATTTCTCTTGAAATCTGGAGGGTTTTTTCACTGTAGCCTTTCTGATGCTCTTTTGACATTGCACAGTGGGTATTTTTAAGTCATTCATGCCACTGCTTGCTAAATAAACATTTGAAGCATTTTTTAGATCTAGGGTAAACTATACCAATTTCTCTTTCTTCTGCTGTGAGGTTGCTTATATTAAGAGTCCCTGTGACTCAGTTAATCTTTGCAAAGGAACCATTATGCCAGTAATAAAATAGGAAATGCGCACACGGCAAATAACACCTCTATTCAGAGAGTCTAGAGATGCAAAACAATTTCTCGGGACTGTAGCCATTAGCAAAAATAGCAGATTACCTGTGACAGCTAAGCAGATGTATGCACAATATCTTTGATAGAGCTTTCACAAAGAACAGCCAGCTGATTATGAAAGAAAAATACACAATGGCTTTCACAGGAAAGACAACCAGGACAAACACTTTGGGAAGGTGAGCATCAGCTACAGAAAATTCACTGAAATTGCCCACAGCATCCCTGGTGGGTACAGTTCTAACTGTGCTGTGAAGCACCTCTGCCTCTTACACCAGTCACAGGACTGGGAGTCAAAGGTATGAAGGAGACCAGAGGGGAATGATAGAGGTTTGACGAGCAATAGCTTCAGCAGTCTTTGAGTATTATTGGCATCTTGTGGGTGCTTTAAGTCTATGCTGATTAAAATGCTGTCAGATAAATTATCAGGAGAAAAATCCATCAAGGTTTTCCAACCATATACCACTTCTTATTCCTCAGGTGTCTGGGCAGACACGTCCTGAGGGTGGGGGAGCATCAGAGGAAAGCATCTCTCTTACACCCACCCTGTGCTGATATTTGCACCTAGACACCCACTGCACACCACAGCCTGAGACCAGACACTGGGAAAGAGGGTGTCAATGGGTGCCAGCCTTAATGTGAAGGAGCTGACAAACACTCTAGCAGATCCCAAGTTTCTTTAACCTTTGGCAGTGCCGGGTGAAACAGCAAGACAACTGTAAGGAGCACGTAACCGTTCATATCCAAACCACTCTGTCACAATATCAGCTCATTACCACAGTGATTCTGGACTAGGGTCCTTCAGGAATTTGTGCCCAGGCACCAGTCCTTGTTGCTAATTTCTGTCTGTGCATCTCTCCTGGGGACAGCAACAGAAAGCTGGGACTGTCAACAATCTGCAGAAAGTATTAATTCTTCCTTTGCTTAGCTGAAGACCATGCTAGCTGCTCATTAGGGGAGAAACACCTAATTTTTGCTACAACTACAATGACTCTTTCTGAGTCCTCACAGTCCTGGGAAAAGATTTTTGTTTATATTGCTTGCAAAGGAATTCTAACATGTGAGGCTCTTTGGAGGCAAACCTGGAAGATGGATGGCGTATTTCATGCCATGATTTACACACAGCGTATTTATAGCTCTCCATGAGAGGTAGTCACAGGCAGGGGATGCAGCTCAGACCTTTCTACTTGAGTCTGTACAATGAAGTCAGCAGTCCTCAGACTAGTGCTTGCAGGAAACTTAATAAATGATAAAAGAGTGAACACACCACCACAGATGTGTTCGTATTCTGAAGTAGTTTCACCTCCACCATTGCATAGGGCTACACATCTAGTCTTCTCCATCAAGTATCACTTATGCCAGTTTATGCAGTACAAATGTGCTGCATGACTCTGGTTGAATTTGTTGGAGTTTTGTTTGTTTCTCTTTTCCTGCTGACACCTGTATTCATGAATAATTATCACTTTTGTAAGAGATCCTTGTAGTCCTAGGAGACGATTATTATGGTACAAGTGTATAGGTGAATGTTGCAATGGTAGGCCCTGGTCAAATAGAATTTAAGTTTCTGGGATGATTCAAGCTTGTAAGCATCTTACGTATGTAACACGGACTTGGAAAACTTTACATTTTGTGATAGGGCTAGCACTAATCAGTAGTGTGTAAGTGCTTGAGCTCTACTCACAGTTATTTGTGTAAACTCTTGTAAGTCTTAATGCTCACCTGGTCAGCAGGCATTAACACTGAAACACAGAATCACAGGAGAATTCATATAGGGAGGGACCTTAAAATGTCTCCAGTCCAACCTCCTGCTCAAACCAGGGTCACTTGTGAGACCAGACCAAGTTGTTTGGGGCTGTATCAGATGGGTCTTGAAAACCCCCAAGAATGGAGACTGCAGAGTCTCTGTGGACAGTCTGGGTCACTGCTGGACTGTCTTCATGGGGAAAGTTTCCCCTTACATCCATTCTGAACTTCCCTTGTTTCAAAGTTTGATGTTCATTATCTTCCAACTGTGCATTGCTATGAAGGATATGGCTCCATTTCCTTGATGCTGTCCCCATAGGTACCAGGGGTTGCTGTTGGTTCCCCTCAAAACCACCCCTACTCAAGGCTGAACCAGCCCAGATCCCCCAGTCCCTCTCTGCAGGGCAAACAGTTCAGGTTTCCTCATCTGGGCTTCCTCTACTTTGTCAACATCTTTCTTACACTGGGAGTGAGACAAAAGTAAGACTTTGCTGTTCAAAGATAGCTGTAATTGGGGTGCTGATCTTCAACACTCCTGTGGGAATACTTAAACCAAAGCTGCCAGAACCGCTGAAGTAGTCATGCATAACTCATTGCTCAAATACACTCTGATTTGCAAAATAAGATTAAAAAAGTGGCAATAGGGCTTTGTCACCATAAAACCGACCCTCTCCTGGAATTTCTGTACAGTATCAGAAACTAGAGCTCCCATCAATGTATCACACTGACAGCTCACCAAACCCTCAGTTTAGCGGTAACAGAAATATTTTCAAACACTTTTAATCAATAAAACATCTCTAAAGCTTTCCTAATAAACCCTTGTGGGTTTCCTTGCATAAAATACTGCCTTTTTTTTTTCCTGGAAATCAGCTTTCTAGTGGGGACCCACTTCTAAACTTTGAAGTCAGTGAAAGTAAAGGAGATGGAGGGTGGGAGATTACAAACACTGGAGTACAGGTTTACCTGAGGGTATTTTTGTCTTAGAGACCACTAGCCCAGAAGTATAAGCAAAGAAAGGCTACATTTAAAATTTTATTTACTTTCAGGAAGGTCTAAGTGACAGCAGTTAAAAATGGTGTAGCTCCTTGTTTGACCTTTCAAATGCCTCCACTTCAGCTCTGGATTTGTCCTGTTTATGAATATTCCAGAAAATGCGTTTGTTGTTAGGAAAGTTTGCCAAAAAATACATTTCCTAAGTGGAAATAGAACTCCAGGAAGTCAATGGGGCCTCATTTTTGACATTCCCAGAGACCTGAGAAGAGTAGATTGAAAATCATGATCGGTTATTTGCACCTAAAACGTCCTTTGAAGAGTAACACTACCCAACAAAAATGAGAAATGGTGGCATATGCCCCATGTGAGCTGTAAAAACAGCTCAGTCCTCAATGATAAAAACACATGAGACCCAGGTAACTAATAATATTTCTGTCCTGCACATTTTGTAAACCATATTTATTATAGGCTCTATCTGCTTTGAGATATCATGGGTGAAGATACCTTCACCTCTGCAGACTGTACTGATTTTCATGTAGTAGCTGTGTTATTTTTTCATAAGTATCTTTTTCTTAATCTTAAATTTTCTCTGGGTTGCTCTGTGTTCTCTGGTTGTTTTGTTCTTTCTGCGTTTGATTTTGGAGAGAAAATAGATTTTTTTTTTCTTTGCCTTTCCTTGATTTTCATAGCTTTTCCTTGTTTTATTGAGTTAACTCACGTTCTTTATTTTTTTAGTATTGTCTGTGTTTACTTGGGATGTATTTTTTCTTTGGATCATTTTCCCCCTTCCCAATTATATCTTTTTCTTCACTCTGGCTTTCCACTCCATTCCCCTGCTAGTATGTTTGTTTTTCAGATTGTGCAACTTCTTTAGGCTATGACTTCTATCAGCTGCTGGTACTGAGAGAAACGATATACAATGGACGCGTCCTCCAGGACCACTGCTTCAATGCACTGAGAATGCACCAAGGACTCAGGCAGACCTAATCATATTGCACAGTTTGATTGCAGCGTGATTACCCCTGGAAGAAGGGTTGTTTTCTTTCTCCCACCACAGCGAGGTAGGTAGTCAGCACTGAATAAGAGAAAATTTGAATGACATCAGACAATTGAAATACTTTCTAAATAATGGATCCACATCCTGGCTATACAAACTAAAAATGTATTCCTGTTATTACTGAACTCCTCAGGAGCTACAGTGAGTCCTCAGAAAGGCCCTTTCACACAGTAGCAGATGTGCAAAAGAAACCATTTAAATAAAATTAACTTTTTTTTCCCCCAGAGTTCTAGATAGTGGATGTAAAATGGCAGCATGGGAACATACACCATAGTAACTGCTCTAACTCAGAAATATGCTTTATATAAATACACTCAGAAGAACAGATGCTTAAAAGTGCATGGGTTATGTCTTATCGTTTTTAAAACATGGACCAAGCTGAGATCCCTGCTTCTTTCTAGGAAAACAGATATTAAGAGGGGAAGAAAGAAAGGTTACTAGGAAAAGGCTGCTATATTTTTTTAAAACTGCAAAGATATCTTTTCGGATGGTTTTCACTGAAGTTCCAACTTCCCAAGCACTTTCAGACCTTAGGTCTGCAACCTAAACACAGAGCTAAGACCCCTTGGAAGAAATAATAAGGGACAGGTCCTTCCCTGTCCTACCATCACCAGTAACAGGTGTCCCTGGCCACTGCTCTCTCCCATGAAAAGAAGGAAGAGGAAAGGCACAGCCAGGCTGGTAGCATGAAGGTAGTGTTGATAAGACCAGAAGAGATCCAGAAGCTAGCGCAGGAGCACAGAAGTTAAGATACATGTAGAGACCCCCTTATATCCCAGCTGTAGTTTAAAGAAAGGTCACTCACAGCAGAAAGCAACAAGCACGGTTGCATCATCTGGCTCTGAAGCCATTTACACCCAAAAGCATATATGCTGGCTCTGCAGCCAAGTAGTCTAAGGGAAAGACAAAGATTTTTGTCATTAACAAATTTGTGGGCAGCTGAAGTAATACCCAACTCGTAGTTTATCTGGCCCTTGTCTCACAAATGTCATTGTTTTTGAGGAGTGACGGAAGGAGAGGAGTAGCCCTGACAATTATTCTCTTGAAAGCTTAACAGAGAGCTTGGGAAGCTTAGTTTTTGATGCAGGAGACAGGCATGGTTAGTGGAGCTGAGGTGGCATATCGCACACAAGACAAAAAGAAGATGCAGGATGCTGAGATAATAGGTCAGGTTTGCACCCCCTCTGACACAGGAAGGTCAGTAGTGATTCATGAGGGTTGCTCCAGCTAAAGGCCTGCACGGTCACAGGGGAGATGGTGTTGAGGGACCAGGGACAGAAGCTGCTACAGTCAGGATGAGACATAAGAGCTATGTATGTCTACTACATTGTCTTTCTCTCCCCATGCAGCGGAGATGACACAATCTTGGTGATTTATGTGGTTTATGTGGAATTCGGGAAAATAGGAGGGTTATCACAAATATAACATTTTGACATCATGATGACTTTTATAGGAGTGAGCAGGTTGCAAAAAAAGGCAGAGTTCTGCTTTCAATGCCATAGCCATTGCAAATTGAGAAACAGAGTGAGCCACAGATAAAATTCATATGACAGATAAATGGATATTTCTACGAGAGCGTTCAAAAGAATTTCTTTTGTAAACAAGATAATCTTAAGATGACCATGCTGGGGATCACAGTTTAAAACAAATAATAATAAAATTTAGAATTTATTTGTGAGCATCCAGGTATTTTATACTTTTTCATAAACACTGCAAGCACAAAAAAAATGAGAGTTCATTCATTTCCCAAGTATTGCTTCTCTAGAACACCTGGGTTATTTCCTCATTCAGTTTAAGACCTTTCATCATCTCTTTATCTAATCTCTGAACAGCATGGGATCCTACTTCCACTCATCTATCTTACTTGTTTAGTGGAAGCTGATGGCAAGATAGGGAGAGGAGTTAAAGATACGATTCTAATGAAAAACAATGATCAAAATATTTGGTGCACTATTTGGAGCACAAAATGAAGGCTACAATTTCAAATGCTTCACAGGCTTTCTGTATGATGTTGACTAGATAATATCTAAATAATAATGTACATTATCTTGGCTATCAAGGTGGCAATTTGCCCACATGGATACTATTGTTCAGTTGTTTCAGCAAGATCCTGGAATCACAAGCTACAAGACAACCTTGGATGGTATTTGTTACAAGCCTTTTCTCCACTTTATGAGACTAAATGTACAGATTCTTTTAAAATGGATTGGGGTGGCTTTTGGTTGTACAGAGATTGATTCCTATGAAGTGAGAAAGCTCTGCTGTGTCACTTTGTAAGACTGATGTGACAACGTAACAGACACGGCTTCATGTGAACAGGTTATTAGATTATCGACAAAGTGGAACACTGTCATGTGCAGAGCAAAGGACATATTGTCTCTCTATAGGAAAAGCTGGCAGTGCTAATGAGCAGGGATTCCTGGGGACATGTTGCAGGACTGATGCACAGGGGCTCTGGGGGAGGACTTTCCCCACTTGCTGTAGTGTTTTTCCATACATTATATTCTCTTTATGCACCTGTCATGGTTTAACCCCAGCCGGCAGCTCAGCCCCACACAGCTGCTCGCTCAGTCTCTCCTGGTGGGATGGGGGAGAGAATCAGAAGAGTGACAGTGAGAAAGAAAACCCATGGGGTGACATAAAGACAGTTTAACAGGTAAAGCAGAAGCTGTGCACACAAGCGAAGCAAGACAAGGAATTCACTGCCCATGGGCAGGCAGGTGTTCAGCCGTCCCCAGGAAAGCAGGGCTCCATCACAGATAACATTGACTAGGGAAGACAAACACCATCACTCCAAACATCCCTCCCTCCTCCTTCCTTCAGCTTTATACACTGAGCATGACACCATATGGTAATGAATATCCCTTTGGTCACTGGGGACAGCTGTCCCCGCTGTGTCCCCTCCCAACTACTTGTGCACCCTCAGCCACTCACCAGTGGGGTGAGGAGCAGAAAAGGCCTTGGCTCTGTGTAAGCTCTGCTTAGCAATAACTAAAACATCCCTGTGTTATCAACACTGTTTCCAGCACAAATCCAAACTATAGCTCCATGCTAACTCCTATGGATAAATGTAACTATCTCAGCCAAAACCAGCACAGCAGTACTTTGTAATTTCTTTATACAGTCAAAAACCTGCTTAGATTGGGGAAGATAGCTTATGTAGTAGAAAGGGCTAATACAATAACGGACAAAGATATTCACATGTCAGGTCCTCCTCTTTGGAGGGAAACTGACACTCTGAGGAAGACATATTTTATGTAAAAGCATAGGATATAATAACTCATAAAAGTAGTGATTCTGATAACCATCTGTGAAGCAAACAAAAAATTGTACTAGTTAAAAAGAAATGTTGCACAAAGTATGGAATAAATTTTACATTCTTCTGGAACTGACAACAGTAGCCCTTGTCTCTGTTCCCAAGGGACCCCAGGGAAGGTTCTTCTGCCCTGCCTGCACCCCTGCCCCCTGCCTGAGGACAGACTTATTCCACTCCTTGGCAGAACACTGCTCTGACCTTCTCTATAATTGCCTGGCACCAGAGTACTCGTGGCATTGCATTTTCTTCTAGATTGCATTTTTGGACATGATGCATAAAGCCCAACTAGGAGCAGTTAGAGACATACCTACACCAACATAAACATGCTGGTGCCATCTAATTCAGTTCATTAATGGAAGCACTGTATCACCCTGATGTGGCTGTATTACTTCTGGGCCCAGAGTTCACAGGCTTGCAGTTATTTTAGATCCCTGCATTCCACTCCACTGTGAAGGTGGATATACTCTGTGTCTCTCATTAGTCTCAGGCAAAGATTTTGTTTTTGTGCTTTACCTAAGTTAGTTTTTCTATTATTTATTTACCTCACTGCAGAGCACATCCTCATGACCACACATCCTCATTATTGTTGTGTCCTTTTATAAAACCTCCACCAAGCTTTCTCTACTGCTTATAGATTGTGTAAAGGACTCCTGAGTGTTGAATAACTTATCAGATGATTTCTGAGCTTATTCTGAAGTAACTAACAGCAGAGCTACTGCTGTACATAACTAATGAGAGTGAGAGCCTTCCTCTGGGTCTCATCTGCACTCCCATATAGCTTACCCTTATTGCTATCAATGCATTTGAAATGAGATTTCATTGCAGTGACGCCAATACTGTCAAGCTCACCACCACAACTGCTGCTGTTGCCACCACCTTTGAATAACTAGCTTTGAGAAGTGCAGATGGGACCATTTGCTAAATTGTCCCTTATTTTTTCTGAGCATTTGTTATTCATTGGTATTTTCTGAATAATCTGGATGAGTACCATTCGAGCCATAGGCTGCTCAGAAACCATCCACTCCTGCTATCAATGTTCATTACTCCTGTTATGTGACTTAGGTGCCTAAGTTTCTGCTCTTTGATTTTGAAACAGAAGAATAACAACAAGGGGTTATGGCCATAGGTGTTCACATAAAGCACAGTTTTTGCTAAAGTCAATTGTTTCAGGACAAGTGCAGAGTTGATAACTTAGAGGATCCCTGTTTACAGCCTCCCAGGCCCTTCTGGGAGCTTACACTGGCAATCCACCAGGTTTGCCCCTCAGTGGTGGGTTTTTGCATCCCTCAGATTTGAAGACATTTCTTAATGTTAGACAGTGAGAAATTGTTATGGTTATATGTCCACAGCATGCATGTAGCTCTCTGAAAGGTAGATAAAAGCTTGTGTACTCTCAAGCTCCTCTGCTTTTTTCTTCTCACTCCATTAATCTAATAAAAGATGTGGCCTCTCCTTATAAACTCTATTCACTTTCTGAGGGAACTGAAGGAAGCTGGGGCATTTGCATGCTGAACAGGATAGCAATTATTGCATGAAGGTCCCCAAAGAGCAGATGAAAATAGGAGCATTTATTTGCAGCTGCCAATGAAACTGAGAGATGTGAAACTTTCTTAGTACTTTTCCAGATACTGGAAATTAGTAGAGAGCAAAAGCCCTGAGAGCTCTTCCTCACACAGGGAGCAGTTGAAAGTTGAGCCAGTGTATTTGGAGATGCCATGGAACATTTGGAAGTGCCAAGAAACTAGCTGGCATTCGAGGCCAATGCTGTAAACTGTTAAAAATACTGGAGAAAGGGAAATGGTTCTTCACTGGGCGTGGAGCTAAGCTGTGATGGGGTTGTGGGGTTTTTCCAATTCATTACGTTTGAAATCAAGCAACGTGAGTAATAATGAATAAGTAGCCAGAAAAATAAAAAGTAGCAGAAAAATGAAGTTACCACAATTATATATCTGCACCAGATTCTGAGTTTGACAGGGTTAAGAGGCAAGGACTCCAGTTACAGACACTTCCATCAAGAAGAAAATTAAGATCATGTGAAAAAGTGGCTCTTCAATGCATCCTTGACAGTCTGAATTGATTTGTCATTGAAAATGTATTTTCCCTGCAATGTGGCAGCATGTTGGGGAATGAGAACAGAAGTTAGATAAAAATTGAGTGCTTCAGGAGACACCAATGTGCTATGACAAGCCGGGGACATCATTTGTTTGTTGTGCAAAGCAGCACTTGCCTAAAGGAGGGAATGTGAAAGGACTTGGTACTATGAAGTGGCTGAGCACCGCTATCAGAGAGCTGCTACTGTTGCTCACAGGCTCCTTAAACTTCAGCCAACACTAAGGTCACTGGCTGCTCCTCAATTTCCATGCAGGGCAGTAATGAAATTTTCCCATTATTATCCTTCACTGCTGTGGGAACAGCATCCCTGTATCAACTGGAAAGTGAACCACCATCAAAATTTGTAAATTTTGAGGTAGGCGACCAACAGTTCACACATTTTTTTGTGTTCATAAAGAATACAGGAGGTTTTAAAGAACTCCCGTTTGTTTTCAAAATATGTGAATCTATTCCTTGCAGCGAGGCTTATCTTTTCATAAGCAATGAGATGATTTCTACTCCAGACCAATGAAAGGACTTTGTTTCTTTCATGGATGTCTCAGATGAAACATATGAGATATCTAAGTTTGCATTTACCTAAATTTGGCAGCAACTTTGGAGATGCCAGAATAAAGACTGTCTTAATATAGCTTCATAGTATCATCTGAATGATCTTAAAGGAAATGGTACATATACAAGCCAAACCCGCATTGATAACATGTGCAGTAAAATTCTTAAAGATGTTGTCATGACAACAATGAAAGTCAGTGGATCACCAGTTAATTTGTGATTTGAAGTGCCTCCTGAAAAAATGGAAGCTGACTACTCTGACATGTGACTAGTTTGTATAAGTGAAGTGTGTTGCCTTTCTGGAAGAGATTGAACCATATTTCAAATATTATATGTTGATAGATTTGAAGATTAAAAGTGGCAAGTAATGTATTGCATCACAGCTTAAGGAGACAAATCTTCAACAATTAGACTGAAATAAAGTTGTTCCTAAATTTTCTAGAAACATAATCTCCCATATAAAATTGAGAATCTTCACAGACACCATCTCAACTTGCCACTGAATGCATCATAAATAAATAAAACAATTATCCTAGAACTGAGTAGTTCAGAATTCTTCAGTATCAGTTTATACAAAAATGTACACTTAAATGGCTAAAAATATTCTGGTCATTTAGCAATTAGTATCAAATAAACATGGAAAGCAGAAAATGATTTTAACCAGAACTCATTGACTTACAATGAGGTCTGTGCAGCAGACAAATGTTCCATTTCACAAAGGATTTTGTGGTTTCCAATCTTGACTTGGTTCGGAATCTAAATGAAATATAATAAAATATAGAAAGGAAAACACTTAAAAGTTTTCATTTCAGAGTCACAAAAGCATTTCCATTTGCTTTTACCAGTTTTTATTTTCCTCTTTCCATAGTGAGTTATCTCTCCTTCATCCTTGGCTTCGTTCATCTCAGTGATCTGTCTTAAACCCCAGCTATTAATTTTCTCTTCCTAACATCTTCATTTAACTGCCCACTGACCAATTCGGTTATTGCTCTTCTTACTCCACTGAGAGCACTTTTGTTAAAACTTTATAGACCTTTACAGGCCTTGCTCCACCAACAGCTCTACAGCTTCATTCTCTGAATCCTGGCAGCTACCTCTGACACTGTCAGCAGCACCATTGTTCTCCCGGCTTGAGTTTTATTCACTTTTCCTGCCTTCTAACTCCTGCTTTGTAGTAAGAAAGTTTTCTGTGGTTACACAAATCCTCCTCTCACCATCTATAATCAGTCTTTCAGTCACAAGCACAAATTTAATTGACATTACACTGACTCATTAAAGCTATTTCTCTAACAAAGCTCACTCTGTCCATCTACACCAACAGGGCTGACTTGTCCTTATATCCATCGATATCTCTGTAACTCACCCTGGAGTACAGTTTTTGTGACAGCAAAATGGAGGAGCTCTACCACAATCCAGCACAAATTTCACTTTCTGGTTCCAAAGACACATTTCATTATAAAATTGCCATTTGACAATTTTCAACTTAGGGATGAGCAAAAGATTAGATAGAGATAAATATTTCATCAGGTTTACCTGGAATATTTGAGCCCTGTGTTACAATCAAAAGTCCCAGCACAAAATGCTTACAGTCTAAATTAAGAAAATATAGAAAAAAAGGAGTATTAAAATAAGTATCTTCAGGTAATCTTAATAATCTAACTGCTATGAAGAATACTATCCCAGACAAAACCAGCATAGGTCTACATTGATTTCCTTTTGCTCTTGGCTTCCCTTGATTTCTTCAGTGCTCATTTCTTAATTTTGGCTTTATTTATTTTTCTTTTTCAAAATGTTATGTTGGTCTTCAGAGCAAAGTAGTCTTACAACACTGAATAGGACCTTCAGAGTCTCAGAAACCTGAGAAGAAGTATGTCCATCGGGTCATTCCCTACCAGCAGAAAGAAATGTGACATGACAACAATACCACTGTTGAATGTCAGGATGGTGCGAGCCTTGAATCGCGGAATGGTTTGGGTTGGAAGGGACCTCAAAGATCATCTTGTTTTACCCTCTCTGACGTGGGTAGGGACACCTCTCACTAGCCCAGGTTTCCCAGAGCCCCATCCAACCTGGCCTTGAACCCCTCCAGGGAGGGAGCAGCCACCACCACTTCCCTGGGCAACCTGTTCCACAGTGCCTCACCACCCTCAAAGTGAAGAATTTCTTCCTAATAATGACCTCTAAGCCAAAACCCATGCCACAGCCTTTGCAATGGCGATGTTGGCAATGTACTGGTGCTGCTCATTTATAATAAGTAGCAGCAGGCTCCTTCCATGTTCTGGCTGGGCACTTTAGCAGTGAGGACTGCATTAAATAGTGTCATGCAAACACTGCTGCCCACAGCATCTGATGCTTTGATGTAAATGAAACAGGAAGCCGTCGCTCTCCGTAGTGAGCTGATGTGCAGGGAAAGTGAGATCTGTAGAGATGGGATTCAATTGTGGGAACTTTGTGGGTGTTAAATGAACCTGCTTTGGAGGGTTGCCAAGGGAGGAGATGCAGGAAAATCTGATGAGAGATACCAGGCATGAGAGTTAATTGTGTTTCGGAGGTTGGAGAAAAAGCTAAAATTAGACCATTATCAAAGAAAAGCCTTGGACAGTTTGTTTTAAAACAGAGTTAATGGCTGGAGCCTGCAGAAAACCTAATTAAAAGGGAAAAGAAAACAAATGAGCTTTAGAGCTATGGCAGTGCATTCAGAAACAGTTTTATATATGGATTTTTCTGCTGTTCCCTGCTGTATTGCCGTGACTAAAAAAGCCATTATGGTGAAGCACATTAAAAGGGGTTTGTAGCTAGGTAAGAGCAAGGTATTTTGCATAGGGTTGCAGCATGAAGACCCATTGCTTATTTTGGTCATCAGAAATGACAACTGGAAAGCAGACTTTTCCCTCAGAGATGATTCTGAAGCAAAGGTCCCAGCTGCTCTGAGCTTCATTCAGGTGCAGCATGATCAGGGCTGTCAACAAAAATGAAGCTAAATGTAAACACTGCAACCACCCTGAAATGGAATGTATGCATGTCCTCTTCGTATCCCTATGGCTATGGGTGGGAGCGATACCATCTAGCTTTACATATCTGTACTCCAGATGTTTACATTAAAAGACATTACCATGAGCTTCCCTTATATCCGAATAAAAGAGATAGGCATTTTCAAGGTGTGATTCCGCTGGCCTAGTCAGATATCCACTTTAGGATGACATGAATCACAGCCTAAAGTGCTTATCTCTGCTGACCTGCTGAAGGAATCTAGAGAAATAGCTTTGGTGCAACTATATTTACATTTGGTCTGATTTAACGGAATGTGGTGAATCACCTGGAAGGGATATATAGCATGGATAGCTTCTGTTTGAACTTTCTCAGAATAACAAACCCTAGAGAGAAGCAAGGATTGTTTTTCCTTACTGCTGTGCTTTCCACTTTCTGTGTTCAGTGGAGGATGAAACAGTTTCCAGCAAAAGTTTAACCAAACCTTGAGACTTTTTATGAGTTCCTCAGCTGCCTAGGAATACCTCTCATCCTCAGAAACATTTCTGCCTTCCTGTCCTGGCCCAGCATAAGCTCTCCTAGTGGCTGAGGAGCCAAATTGAGCTTTACATGATCACCTAGGTCAGGTCTCAGTTCTTGCCATGTTTGTGAGATTTGTATAGGAATTTTGCTGGCAGTAATATTGGTTTGACCTACCCAAAATTCACCTACTGACTGGTTTATAGACTTCTGTGGTGAGAGAGGTCGTAACTGATTATCGTAAATGTTTCCTTTTTACGTCACTCGCTATTATGCACCCGAGTAATTTGATCATCTATTGGATTGTTCTCCATTCTCAAAGGAACATATTACAGAGTCAATGTCATGCATAGATAACTGTTTCATTAGCTGCCTTAAATCACCGTGTATTACAAGTCTTCCACACAGATGAAGATAAAGCATGGATGTTTCTGGCTGCACCAAACCAGAATTAAGTAAGAAACAAAGGAATTTGATGTCATGAAAGGCCAGCAGACCACCTAATATACTGACCTGTGTCTGATACTGGCTAGTATGAGCTCTTTCAAAATCAAGCAAAATAAATCTTTTAATAAGGAACTACAGAATTACAGGTCAAGTGGTTTTATCTCCCTCGATTACTGGTTACTGCGGATCTTGGGCCAGGAGACATTTATATCCTTGGTGTTCCTGTATTAATTGAAGGTTTGTATCCTCTTCAGTTCTCTCTAACTTCTGGATTGAGAAATATTTTATAGGAATAAATTCCACCATTAAACTATTAATTACAGGAAAATATTTCCCATTACCAGCTTTAAATGCATTGCCTTCAATTTCCTTAGATGTCCAACTGTTCTCATGGTTTGAGATAGTTACATACACACTCACTTCTTGCCATTCATTCCTTTGTACACCTCCACCCACGACACTGTTTATTGAGGTCCTTGCTGAATTTATCCAGTTCATTCTCATTAGATGCTTCTCATAAATTCTTCCTGTGCCTAATAAATTTCTGTTTCTGCTTCTCCTACATTTTTTTCTGTATCTCAAGCTCACACATTATTAAAAGTATGTATGTAATGGTATTTTCTTAGTTCTAGTATCAGCTGGCTTCTCATTTCCAAGTGTTGTTGGATCTTTTCATCTTGCAGAATAAGTAGGGTCTGAGCTAGAAAGGATGGTTCTTAGTAGGACTCCTACTAAGTAGGAAAAATATTTTTTTCAGAGCTGGTATGTATTCTAGTTACAAAGTGAAAATAAAGCATAGGCAGAAATATACCACAATGGTTCTCAGATCTGAAGTGAAGCAACATTTCCTGATTAATACAATAGTTTTAAGTACATCAGGTATTTTCAGCTCATGAACTGATGTAACTTTTTAATTTTTTTAATAAGCAATCATGCGGAGCTCAATTGCAAACAAATATTTTCTCCAAACTAATATTACAGCATTTCATCTTGAGATTTGTCAACTTGTGATGTCAACTTTATTTTGAAACATTACTTAGTGTCATGTTTCATTTTTTTTAACTGTTATTAATCAAAATACAAATTGTCTACATTAAAGCAGCATCAATAAAGTGGGCGGTAACGCAATGAAAATATCAGAGCAAACAAATTGTTGTTTGCAAATTGACTGATATGAATTATAGACGGATGAAAGACAATTTTTTTCTAGATGTTCCATGACCATTTTTTAGATGGTCAAATATAAAATTACCCCTAGAGAAGTGACATCAGATAAAAGATTGATGAAGCAAATCCTCTCCATGAGCAGCCACATTCTCCTTCTTTGGAGCAGCAGAGGTTTAGTAGGTCTTATCTGTGACTAAAATCTGAGCTGGCTTTGATGTGCTCCCTTGGGATGATCCCCATTCCACCTTCATTCCAGCTCCCGCCTCAACTCCCCTCCCCCCCCACCATCTACCCTCGGGCCACAAGATGATGCTCAGGTGGGAACCATTTACTGTTTATGTTGGGAATCTGACCAAGCCACCTCTGAAGTGCAGGACTGAGATGCTGGAAGATCTTCAGCCTAGAAAGAAAGTCAAAGGTACTTTTACCATCAATTTCAGAGTAAGGACTGAGTCAGTCCCTTTTTTGGGCTGTAAACTAGATCACTTCAGAGGACACAAGTGTGTGAGGACTCAGTACAAGAGTTAATGGAGAAGAGTGCTCAGTTTCTGAAAGGGTTACAAAAATAAGAAGTGTTTTTCTACTTTTCTGTTATTTGTCATGAAGAATTAAGCCACCTGGAATAATTAACTCACAAAGGCTGCCTGTGTAAGTGCTGGCAGACAAGGCATGTTGAGCTAGTAAAACTTCCATAGAAAACTTTGTATTTGAAGAGTATGAAGAATATTAAGAGAAGTTTTTTAGTAGATTTCAATCAAGTCAAACAGAAAAAAAGATAGCAATTGTGGAAATTTGTATGCTTAATCAGAAATATCTGCAGTGAGGATGACATGAAATTTATGGAAAATAATTTATCAATTTTTATAATTATGAACGCTTTATATTTTTCTCTTATTTTTAGTTGATTATTC
Organism: Heliornis fulica; assembly: GCA_013399135.1. Classification (NCBI taxonomy): domain Eukaryota; kingdom Metazoa; phylum Chordata; class Aves; order Gruiformes; family Heliornithidae; genus Heliornis; species Heliornis fulica. The sequence continues at coordinate 68,137 of VXBZ01001564.1, forward strand.
TTTCTTCCAGACAGAGAAATGCTAAATCCAGTTTTTCTTTCCTTCAAATCACCATACCTGTTATTTTTTCTTTCAGTGCACTGATACCTTTTATTACTGTTGTTTTTTTTCCTTGAATACATTGCATTTTTCACACATGGAAACCTCTGTTTTACCTGGATGTTTGAGCAAAGAAAGGCAGAAGAGCTGTGAATAGTGGCAGGGCGATCAGTGCTGAGGAGCATCAGGCATCTGGGGAGGCTGAGAAGCTTTCCATAGTAGAAAACAAAGGTTTAAAGTTAGGAATGCATCTGACAGAGGTATAGAAAATGGGAAAGTACATCGATTCTTCCATCTCTTCTGTGTCGAGGTAAAAAAGGTCATTCATGTGGACACAAAAGCCACAAACTGGGAGCTCAGATGCACCTGAAGTAATATGGCAAGGGCAGGGCAGGGCAGGGAAGGGCTCACATGTTTGGTCTTCATCTCTGGGACTCTGGAAGGTCGGAAATCTGCCTCCAGGTCATAAGGCACAACTTCACATACAGAGAGCTCCTTCTTGCCAATCCTCTTTCCAAAAGAAAATTCTGGAGACTGCTATGACAGTTTTTATTTTCAACGTCAGTTTATGAATCCTCAGCTCCTTCTTGCCCATTTTCCAGTTCTTTCTCTTGCTTTCTGTACACTACATCCTCCCACACAAAGCATATAGGCACCTCTAGATTATTAATATATTATTTCAGCAGCCAGATTTTCATATCTCTCACAGGTGTTTCTGAGATCTATGTTCACTCACCGTGGAAGTACAGTTTCAAATTTGCCCTTGAAATGTGAAACAATCAATGTTGTCAGCATTTATTCCTTCCTGTCAAATATTTTTCTCTTTCTAGACTCTATAAACAATTTAAGAATAATGCCTTATGACAGTGATGCTGCAATCCAATAGGGCCTCCATTGCTTCCTAATTTGTCTTACATTTGTTCAAATTAAGGGGTAAAGAATCTAATGTATACCAGAAGTGGCATCTGGCTCAATCATCTCATCACTAACTGGTTCTGTGATTAGTGCAGACAAGCAATGGAGAAGGTGGATACAAGAATCTAACATTTCTAGGTGAGGGCAGCTCCCAGCCCTTCTGTTATGTGATGCCTCCACTATCTTTATATGCTTCTCATCTTGATTCTGAGAAATCATCCTCAGACACAGATTAGGATCTTTCTGGGTTTCATTAAGGTGACAATATAGTCTGCTTTTGTGAGTTCACCTGAACTGTAATGTTTGCTCCCAGCAGTAGACACCAAAATGGTTTGCCAGATTAGTCTACATACCTCCATTTGCAACACTATCAGCCCAGGCTGACAAATAACCATTTAAAGTATTTTAGTGTTCATTAAAAGTCCAAGATTAGCTATAGAAAGCTTCAGTTTAGCCGGTTAACTGTTGAACCAGTGCAACAGCATAGTCTGAATTTCCCTCAAACATCACTGGACAAACTAAAATACTGAAAAGTCAAGTAACTTTTTATGTTCATTTAATTTCTGGACCTCCCTGCAAAGAAGAATACACTTAGATCAGTGCTATATGTTACAATTACTTCATTACTCTTGGGTTTTGTTTTTTTTTTTTCCCTCAGTGAATTTTTGGTTGAAAATCAAAGCTTTGGGGCTGTCTGTAAGTTCTAGAGACTGTATTTCAGATGTCTTTGACATTGTGGCAATCACTTAAGAGAAAAACCTGTAAACACTTATTTCTCTGAACATAGTTGGAGACAAGCAAGTAGAAGAGTTTTTATCCAAATCTAGTTCAGACAACACTCAACCACAACCAATCCTCTCTCCAGAGTGCCATATTTCTGAGAGTGCTTTTGCTTTCTGTTTTTTTGCATCCTTCCACCCATGCCCAAAGCAAGACTCAGTGAAACTACTGACCTTCATGACTGCGATCTGTTTAGAAGGCTTGTTGTATAAAGAAATTTGTCTCTTTCTTGCTGACTGATAGTTTGAATGGAACCACAATAGTATTAGTTAATTGGAGGGAATATTGGTATGATGCAGCACCAGGTGTTGTGAGAATCCAGCAAGCTGTTCCCCACAGTTCCACTGAAACAGCGTTGAACCATCTCTGGAAAATGCTATTTTAGCTCTGAGTTTCCCATGAGTTCCAGTTGTCAGCAAGCAGACTTAATTTGCCAGAAGACGTGACTGGTTAGTAAAGTGGATAAATTAGCAATAAATGTCAACCACGTCTGATGCTCCTTTTTCTGCAGACTACGTGATACTCAACAGATCATTTTCCTCACAGTTTGAAGTGGTTCCGGAAGAGCCAAGAATCCAGTTCTGCCAAGGGCTGAAGGAAATCAGTGGGAATAACTGGGGGAAGGCTGATACAAGTGAATAAGACATGCAAGATGTTGCACCACAGAAGTCTACTATGCTTATAAGGTAGAAGAGTAAAATTATAAACAGCACTGAAAACACTCATAAGCACAGTGCTGGTTTTTGGTCAGACGGGCATTGTCCTATTCCTTCATCTTTTATGTAGATATTCAGAGCAACCAAAGTAGGAGCTTGCTTCAGTTTGTGCTTTTGCTCTATCATTCATTTTAGAAGTTCCCTTCAGAAGACATGAGCACAACCTAGCTACCTGTCATTTCTCTTCTTCAAAGGATCAAGAGCTTAATGTGGTGCGGAAATGGTCCCTACTTTTCAGCAACGGCATAACAAATATGAGAAAGTATTCTCTGAAGGGATTCTGAGGAACCAAAGGGGATACTATGGAGACAATCCTCAGAAGCTAGACTGTCTCTTGCTAGTCCTAATGCGTTTACTGCAGTGTAGAATAGTCTGCTGCCCCTGATGAATATGCGTTAAGTGCCTTTTTCGGTACATTACAGCTTTTTAGACAGCTGCTCGCCCTTATTGTCGTGCCTATTGCAGTTTCCTTTCCACTGCCTGTCCCGAAAAGTTAAATATAGCCTTCTGAGATCCAGCAGTCCTGAAAAAGGTACCACTTGTTGGATCTGGTGTGTGTTTTTATTCTTGTCAATTCCTCATTCTTTCTGAACCTGACGTATAATCCCTCTTAAATGGGTTCCTTTATGCTGTAATTTGGAGCTGTTCCACTTGATAATTTATGCTGTCGTCACTGGTTAACATGATCCCTAATCTCAGTAGCTTTTATCAAGCTTTTATCAGACCTACTGCTTTGAGTTGTTTGTATTAATAATAGTTAAGAGCATTGACTTGGAGTGATGGTGTCTGTTGCCTCCGTGCCCAGCCGCTCCAGGGGGTGACCTTCTCCTCTATACGAAGCAGCAGCTAATGAAAAAGCACCTCCACCTTTTCTTGTTTTCAGGTTCACACATCCTTGAACATATACTAGTTTAAAGTTTGTTTGACATCTTAGATCAGCTGAAGGTTGTAAGTAATTTAAAGTCATTCATCTAAGTCAGCACCTAAAATGAAAGCAGTAATGGTTTATTCTGTAGGGAGTTACTAGTGAGCAGCTAAAAGTGTGTAACAGTCCATTGCACAGTGCAAAGCCAAGCTGGGCAGGGAGTAGATGAAAACCTATACAGAGAGTAAAGGGCATCAGCAAGTATTCATTTTACCCCAGACAGTCAGTACAGGGGCCACTTGTCTTTTTATCAATGGTATCTGATAACATGAAGAAATTAATAATTTACAGAGGGCAGGCAGTACTTTTCCATTAGAAGCTGTGTGCAAAGAAAGAACTGCTGGCACAGGCCAGAATGCTCCCTGCAAGGTCGTTCTGCCTCAGCATCAAAAGCGTGTTTCATTTTAACCCTTTCCTAATCAAGAAAAAATACAGGTCCAAATGATGTGCATATTTTACCTTTATTGGGTGCAGAAAATAGCCCACAGCCTTGCTGAACTGCATGCCTTGAGTATTGTCCAGTCTTACAAGTTGTGCAGCTTTGGATCTATTAGTTCCTTGGGCAGTAGATCTCATGGGAAACCTTGATGCTTTTGGGATGATCTTCATCAAAGATCTCATTCAGCCCATCTCTCACTGTGGAGCTGACACACCAAAATTTAAGACTGTGCAAAAGAACCGATTATATGTGGGTTTACCCAAGGTAAGTATCCTCTTCCCACCAGTCTGGCCTTCCCACTCTATCCCTTCATGTCTCTTGTGGCATGCCCTGGTGCGGGGGCTCCTATGTGGTGCCTGCGAGAACCTGTCTGTGCACCCATTGACTGTCCAATGCTCATACACTCACATGGGTGCTGCCAAACGGGATGCATCCAGCCAGCCTTTTCCTTCGTACCAGTTTGGATCTCTCTCCTCAGCTCAGTTACTGCTTCTTGTGTAACGTGCAGTTGCAATAAGCTCAGAGCCTCCAGTGGCTCTTTTCTGTTAGGATGATGATTTTTGAGGGAGCGGAGCAGAACCCCCAATAAGTGCAGGGACGGAGGTTTGCCACACCATCCAAGAAAGCTGAAATGATAAAAATGATCACCCAAGCTATATGATAATGAAAGGTTATGGCTACATACTTGAAAGAGTGGGAAATGATAATATGATTCTGATGGAAACACTGTTCTCTGCTACATGCTCAGTGTAGTCTTTGATTAAATCTGTTAAATCTAACATCCATCTATCCATTGATGTTCTCAAGAACTTGCCACAAAATATAGCAGATGTGCAATAGTGCAATAATGTTTTAACTTACACTGTTTGTAGTGTGGAAGACTAAAGAAATACTTGGAATATGCAGGACAAAAATCTACAGACTTGATAAAACTACAAGATACCCAGTTCTGTGCTTACATATGATTTCTTCCTGTTCCTGATGAAAAACATTTTAGAAAGACTTTTCTGAAGAGGAGATAAAGTGGGAAGGAATCTGAAGGATTGCCATGCATGGTGCTTTTCAATTTGTTTCTTCATTTTGTTTACTTAAGCCACAGGTGATTCTGAAAGAGTTTTTAATGCAAATTTTTTCAACAGCAGTTTGAGTGCAACATCAGACAGCATGGAAAATCTGCACGAAGATACTATCACAAGCAGGACAGGATTTCATCAGGCTTAGTTAAAAACCTCCACTGATGCCATCAGAACATTCTCAGAAGTGCAGCCATTCATAATTTTCTAATTGGCCAATGAAGGTTAGGGGTTTTTTCCCCTTCTACCTTAGATATTGCAATGGATTTTCATGATTCATGGAACTCTTTATGTGTCAATCTTTCTCCCTAATGATACATCAGGTTTCCTTGTAGGCTTGTTGTATATTCATCTTCTTTTTTCACACTGTGGATAGAAGGAAGGAGAATTACGGAAGTGCTGGGCATTGATCCAAAGTTGAGGATGAACTGAAGTTTGTCCTTAAAGAAGGGATCCAGTCACTTTCCTAGGCACAAAAATATACTGTATTGTTCCTAAAACTATGAGACTTGCTGAGTATGAAATGGGTTTTCTGAGAATTTAGAAGTAAATCCATTAATTAATTTGAGTTAGAGTTAATTGAAAACAGGTCCTTTTGCACCTTCTGTCAGACTTTTATTTATCCCTAATGAATTCTGTTATAAAATACAGACCCTTCATTATTCATGTATCATCAAAATTCTTTGAAGCCTTTCCATAAGACATTTTCAAAGTAATTATTTTAGGAATTATGTCCCTTTTTGCTGTTATTCATCAGAGATGGGTGTTTCACATTTATCAGTGAGAGAAAGGAAAAGTATTGCTTGCGGATGTTCTCGGAAGAGCTCCTCTCCTTGGCTGCTGCTCTGACAATTCTCAGTGGAGAGAAAGAAAATGAATCATCTATGAACGTGTTTGATTGAATGACAACTTAAATCCCTATAATGCCATAATCATATTGTTATTACACAGTGTCATACCAGGACCAAGGTTGTCCAAACAGACACTGTTTGGTGTCTTAGCATTACTGTATTTTTCTGAGTTTGATGGAAGCCCTCAGTTTCATGGAAAACACTTGTTTGAGAGATAATGCTACCTTCTCTATCATATATTTTGCCCTATCTTTAGGTGTTTATTCTTATATTACCACGGGGCCTAGGAATTCGCATGTCCAAAATGTCTTGTGCTAAATGCTACACAAACAGAGAACAAAAAGCTCTCCCACCCCAATAAGTTTGCACTTTTAATTATAAGAGATGAAGCAAATAACAGAAAGCCCGAGGGAAATATACAAAAAAAGATTATATATTTTTGGCCTGGGTAGCAGGCAGTGGCCTCAGCCTGCTTCTGGCCAGACTCGTGAGAAGTACTGTAAGCCTTACGTAGAAGGGTGATCTTTTGGGGTGAGATTTGAAAGAGTCCAAGGGCTTCACGGTGTAGTTACCCTGGTGTAAGGGGCAAGTGGGGAGAAAATGTATGTGGGATGGTTAAGAAATGTGTCAAAGGCACAGCAAGTTTGATAGCTGGTGATGGGCAGCAGCATGTTGAGATGATTTAAAGTACAAAAGGAAGCACAAGTGATGGGAGAATCCTTAGTGAGAGATGTGGCTTGCTTTCACACCATGGGGAAAGGACTGTGGAGTGGATGAGTTACCAGTAAAGAAAGTCTCTGCCTCACTTTTCTGAACTGATCAGAAAAAAAAGAGAAAACCATTTTGCAGTAACCAAGATGCAAATATTGAGAATCTGTAGAGGTTTTTTTGCAGGTGATGCACAGTGCCAACTTAAATCAGTTTTTCTCTGGCCACATACATTATTGACACTGAAATGTATTTGAGCAATGTAATTCAGACCTTGATTATTCTCAAAATAGATCCTTTCACATGAGTATAAATGCTGATATTCTGACCATCTGAACAGCACATACACGACAAGCCACTGGTTTCCCACCTGTGGCTGCAGGACACTCGTGGCCCAAAGAGCCAAAGCAGGTCACCTATGTCATGCTTTTTCCTCAAGCACCTTTTCAATCAAACACACCCCCCAACACAAGGGATAGAAGGAGGGAATTAAGAAAAAGGTGTTAGGACAAGTATCCTTGTTCTGAGGTAGCCCTACCATCCTGCCTAGTAAAGACAGACATCTCAGGCATTGCTTTCCTTCCAGCCTTCCCTTCTAAGGGAAATTTGGAAATGTTTTCCCTTTCATTCCAAATTTCTTTTTGTTGTTTTGGAATTGTAGGTCCTCCCACAGAACACAAACTGCAAATTTCAAAGCAGCTGTATTTAAACTCCATTGAGAGTGTAATGCAAACAACTTTTTTTCAGTAAAAAAGAAATGATAGGAAATGAAAATACAGACTGACAGTGATTGTTAAAATAGTAGATCATCATATAAATTTGCATTAATTGCACAAAAGCTGAAAGTACTTCATTAGATGCTCTCATAACACAGTAACCTCTTTAGAAAATTATTTCTGGGTGAAACTTGTAAATAATTACATCCTCTGTCCCATGTAGTTTTATCTGCCTGAGCAAAGGGGAACAAAGTGTTATAGCTCAAGAGCACTCTGATTTTTGAGCAATTGATTAAAAAGAACAAGCATTTTAATGATGTTCATCAGAAGTGTTGTACATATATGAATTGTATATTTGAGTGTGTGAGGATTTGAATACCTAAGTTCAGCTCAGTATGGAAAAATCCAGCATATAAATGATGTATTGTTAGGAATCGGCACTGAAGGTAAGGATTTGGAAGTAAATCTGATTAAACTCAATGTAAATGAACAACATGATAATGCATGGAAGTATGTGGATGCAATTAGTCCATGCAGGTCCCTGCTGCAGTTTTTGTTTTGTTTTAATGAGTTTGTTCATCTCAGACTTTGTTCTCCTGATAATAGGAGGAAAAACACTATAGCAACATGTGTGACATTTATTAAAATGGTAACTTTTTTTTTTTTCAGAAATGCAGAAGGACTTTCAGATTTCCAAATGTTAATGGAAGACCTGCTTCAGCTTTCAACCAAACAGGTTCTTCTGGCCATCACTTCTGTATTTTGAACCAGCTTACTATAGGAAGGAGTTATTAGTTAAAAAGAGGCTTGTGAATATTTTTTCGAAGACAGCAATAGGCAGGGAGCTCAGCCACAGGTTAAACAGCATTGATCGAAGCAGATCACTTTCAGAATGGTATTTTCAGGCATCATATTAATGCTTTGCATCCAGAAAGATCAGGGCTGGGACGGAGGCAATCTGCAAAAAAAAAAAAAACCCAACAAAAGTGAGTTCCTTGGAAAGAAAAGGCATCAGAGCATACTTTTTCATTGAAAACCCCTTACTACAGTAAAACTCCTTCAACTTAAAGTAGTAAACATGCACAAAGTATATGGGAGACTTTCTCTTTTGAATATGACTTTTAAGTCACAATCATAAATTCCATTTCCTCTGTGAATTGATGATGAAATTATAGCATACATTAGTTAGGTAGAATTGCCTCAATGTGTATTTAGTGAAAGCTGAGCAGCAAAGAAGACATGCACCTCAGGCCCCGTTTCCTCCTTAATGGGATTGTGTGAAATGTCAGTGTGCATCGTTTATCTACGTGTTACTCCTGAAGAGCAATTGTTTACTCCTCTCCTACTCATAAAAGATATTTTTTTACTTTTGGTAGTGTTGGCCCCAGCGCTACGCTAATGAGGGAAGCCTCCTGGCTCATATTTCTTTCTAGGTCTAATGATAAAGACCCAATTCTGTTAGATCTTTTCTCCCCCTCTTCTAAAAAACAGCAAGTAAACACTTAACTCAGCTGAACTGCAACTTAACAGCTGACTGTGCAGGGCCATGCAAATTAAAATGAAATCTTAAAAATGCAGATGTAGTCATCAGAGTGCTAATTAGTAATTTGGCTGCTGCCTCTCTACTCCAGATCCTCACTTTAACTGTAAAATAGGGGGGAAGAAGTATCTTAGGGTCATGTTCCACCTGGCCTTCCCAGGGAGTGTGTATGAAGCACTCTTTTTATGCCCGGAAAGGATCCGTGCCGCCTCCTGAAAAGCAACACAGAGGCTCTGTCTCCAGGCTGGAAATACTTGCCTGAAGTTCCCAGCTCATGGAGGTGCATCAGCAGTGAGCAGTGTGGCAGAGGAAAACGCAAATGTCTTCATCACACTGTCAGCAACAAGAGCAAGGTTACAGAGGCCGCTACACACCCACTTCTCCATGGGGTCTCTCTCCCCAGCAGAAGAGCCCACTCCTCAGTGAGAGAGGATGGATTCATTGTTCCAAAGAACATCCATGCCTGTACAGCCTCTGCACCTGGGTGTCTTACATGAAGAAACATTCTGGATCCTTGAGGCAAGTTTTCCTTGAACTGTCACGACCCTGGCTGCCATCACCATTCCAGCCTTCATCATAAAGAACAAAAGCTGCTATCATCTTTAGTACCTTTGCAATCATTCCTTTTTCCTCGTGAATGAAAAGCCTAATAATGCTTTGGAAAAAACAGTTCTGCTGCATCCTGCAAATGAATAATGCTGAGATTGTTTTGCAATCACGACACTTTTTTTGGCAAAGAGTAATTCTTGTTTAGAGGTGGTAATGGCTGAAAAGTGGCATCCTGTTCTTCACCCACCTCTTTCTCCTTCCCAACCATGACCAGAATATTAGCTTGACTGTAAATGCTATGGCTTTGGTTACACTTTTTGGATTACACCATTTTTTTTTTAATGTTAAAGCTCTAAAGCTCCAATCATCCCATCTTTGTACCTACATATAAAAAAAAACCCAGCAAAATTCTTTAAGGGAGAAAATAAAGACACTTTCAAAAATTTTATAATTTAGTGATTCTGGTTTGCCGGAGCCCGCTTTTAC